>OX104140.1:89063287-89198287 GCA_944474815.3 Schistosoma curassoni
AAGTCTAAATAACATGACATTTAATACTCATGTTAATTGGGTGACAGATCATTTTGTTTAGCGGTTTCTTGTCAAAAGTATCGATTGTTAAAATATGGTACATATGAATATATATATATTGAACCAATGAGATTTCTAGTTTAAAATAGTGTCAATATTATGTAACTTTGACTAATGTTTATAACATTTCATTGCCAAGTTCCATAGTACATTATCAATAACAGAATATCTTGTATATCTAATTATACATATAATTTGCCCCCAATATCCTGGTACGGCCGAGGATGAGAAGAGTCAACTCTCCTTCTGTAGATGCTCCCACATGGCCACGTGTAGACAGTCACTACCAGAGAAATCCTACTCACTGCCATTTTGAGGGAGGGGTGTTGTTTACAAAATTGAGAGGACGAAAAGCTAATGTCCAGTGTTTAAACCGGGTTAGTGGATACGGAAAGATCTAACTAGAGAAGTTGAAAAACACTTATCCCAAATCAGTGGTGCACATGGCTTTCAGGATTTTAAGGAGACAAATTGCGAATTAAGCTATTTTTTGTCACTGGTTATTATGGGACTGCATTACCAATCGTAACCTCACTGTTTTATAGATCAGATATCTAGGTCAAAAGCACAGGAAGTAGCTCCTTAAGAAAAACGCTTGTTTCTGTTTGAGCATCCGTGCAGTATCCCATTACACAGCATGAATGATAACAACTGTTTATGGCACAAATATATTTTGGTGCCGCTTTGTACCAATGTTTGTTTTCAAAAAAAATAATAAATGAATAAATAATCTCATATTAACATCATACACCTATTATGAAGCTCCAATAAATCACGGCTAGCATTGGAATGATGTATGCTTATGTCATGCTAACGATATACACATATTAACAATGATTATCAACTGAATGTTCTGCACAACTTGTCAATAACTGTATCACTAAAGGTTATCAACAAATGAACCACTGGAAATCATGAACTATAGAATATTCGTTATTGAATATTTTCAAGCATGACTTATCAAGAACACCTTCCATGTTCATTTGTACATTATCAAATATTACACTTTGATTTCAGATATCATTCTGAACTATGTTAAGTTAATTGGTTAATGTTCACTCAATAACTTATTTATTTATTTAAACACATAAACATTGATACAAATAGGTATCAACTAGATATGTACTACATAAATCACTCGATTTGTGTGAGGGCTGAGATACTGCTCAGGTGGCCAAACTGAAGTAGGTCACATCATATCACTGCATTACGAACACAATGTTTATTCGTATGTTCACAGGAAAATGCAATGCAAGAATATTATAGTATATGAATACAATTCATCTATATATTTGATAAGCCTTGTAGATATAAAACAGAATATATAATCTACATAAAACAAAAGGGGGTTAGTGTTTACAGAATATGACAAATCTATCATATTTCATTGCTTTCATTCAAAGTTAATATAACCCCTACTAAGATTTACAAGACCGCAGGATGTAAAGCCAACAAGAATATTAGTCTTGTTTCTAAACATAAAAATGATTGATAAGTAAAGTTTAAGAAAGAAACACAATGAATTTATTGTATACTACAAATTGTATTATCCTAGTTTTATATAAATTTGTAATGATCAACTATATAAAATATAAAGTATGTAAGGTGGTTGGACAAGATCCTACTGACATTGTAATATACAAAAAGTAAAAGTAATTTATGATTGTTTTTTGTTTTGTTTTAAAGTTTCATCTTCTCAATCCTATTCGTGTAAACCAATTTGGACAGTCGTGTAGTACCATTCAATGTACACATAGACAACGTATGTTAAAATTGAATATATGGTTCTATACTAAATAACATGAATCGAACCATAATAAGAAAGAGTTTATGGATGAATCAGGACTATTTTGAATTTATTTAATGTTTATCTACGTTAAAGTATGTTGATCAAACGTGTAGATCGATTATAGTGGAATTGTTTAAAGAAATTCTCATCATACATATTGAAATTAGTAAGATAGTGGAATGTACTAGGTCATATAGAATTTAATTTCAACTCAACCCCAAAAGTATATAAACTTCATTATTATTATAATTAGAAGTTAGACACCGTTGGATGCCTGCAAGCTCAGTGGTCTAGAGGTTGAGCGTTCACGAGTGAGACTGAAAGATCCTGAATTCGAATCTCAAGAGATGGGATTGTGGATGCGCATTGCTAAGGTGTCGTCCAGTGCTTTCAAGTTTTTCCTGGTGGTCTAGCTTCAAGTGAATCATAAATTCAACCATTAAGTATATTTTAATTCTCCATTTCATTATCACTTCATGTATTCACGCTCTCATCACATGCTATTTTGTCTTATTCTCCCTAATCCTCAATGATAAAAGTTTAGTAGTTAAGGTAATAAACTTTTAACCATTAATGAGTTTGTTGAAACTTAATTCCATCTGGCTCGATTTAGACAGACTTTATATATTAGTATTTGTATGGGTCTTGAAGTGTTTTTTCTTCGTTATTTGAATCGTCTTAAACACTACAGTCATTTGCAATCGACTTTCCAAGTCATTTACCCAGTACACGTTTATAGACTTGGTGTTAAGTAACACTTTGATTAAAACTTAATGCTGTTGAAACCAAGTTTAGTAGAAGGAGATAATAAGACCAATTAAGTTTCTATATTCAAAACGTATGACGCAACAGATTTCATTAAAATTTGTGTTGTATGATCATTTATAATAGATTACTAAATATATAAACTTTGTGAACATTACATCAAAGATAGCTAGTAGCCAGCAGTGGAATCAAGAATGAGTGTTTAGTCCTATTTGAGACTCATTGGCTGGATGTGCCTACATCTCAGACTTCATGTCCACTTTGGGACTTCAACCCGGTGCCGTTTGCTTTAAATGCTATCGTGCTATTCACTTAACTACTGAGTCCTGATAGTCACTTGCTTGTGCAATAGAGTGAAGTTTAAATTCACTTGGTATTGTTAACGTAAATCTTTTCATTGATGTTTAGTCACAGAGTGAATATCAACAGCTGACGAGTTCAATATAGGACGAAACGCGCATCAAACTGGATTCCACTTGTAGTCACTATCTAACGTTACTTAGAATACTTTTGAATTAATATAATATCGAGGTAATACGCAAAGAATGCACATATGCTAATAAAAGATTGATCAGTTGCAGTTTATGAAAATGAATGTACAATCAAGATATAATGAAAAATTATTTAATCAACATTCAATTATAATTCCGAATAATAAATAAACAATTCTAAAATTTATTTCATTCTGCAAGATATTAACTTACTATATCTGCTTTCTCGTGTGCTTCATCTGCAGTGTCTAAACCCCATCTAGCATATAGACTACCTGATTGTAATATTGCTCTACGAAAATATGGTTGAGCAATTGGTGACATCCATAGAATTGATACACTGACTGCTCCGGCAGATTCACCAAATATTGTCACTTGATTTGGATCACCATGAAATTGTTCTATATTCTCTTTTACCCACTTTAATGCCATTAATTGATCTAATAAGCCCTGATTACCTAGAGCACTAGTTTGCGTTTGATCGGTAGTATTAGGCTTTAATCGTAAGAAACCAAATGCACCGACACGATATTGCATAGAAACAATAATTACATTTTGTGTAGCTGAAAGTATAGCTCCATTATATACTTGTAGATTAGCACTGCCTGAGGTAAACCCACCGCCATATATCCATACCATAACTGGAAACCGTGAACTTTTGGCACTAGGTTTCGGAGTCCATACATTAAGATATAAACAATCTTCACTCATTTCAGTATTGTTAATCCACATTTTACCAGCAGCATTAACAGCATCAAATCCTACAAATATATATTGCCAACATGTTGCTGATAATTTAGTTGCATTATATGAACCTTTCCAACCGGGATGTTTTATTGGTGGAGCAAAACGTAATTTACCGATTGGTTTTGATGCATAAGGTATACCTAAGAAACTATTGACTTGAACTTCTTTTCCATCAATCTGTACAGTTTCTTCTTTTCCAATAACTGATCCACCATGATTTAAAGTTATTTTTATAGGTTTTAAAGGATTCAACATCACACTAGTAGTAATAATCATAATCATCATATTGAATAATGATAATATAGACAAATGAATAAATGAAAGTAACATCGTCAATAGGAAAAAGAATATTGAAGAAGATATTTACATAAGTGTATTCTTAATAGTTAGTTGTATATAAATATAAATATACTACTAAAAATGACTAGTCATATTTCCAACCAACTGAGCAACACCCACCTATTATGCCGACTGATAAAAAATTAAAAAAAAATAATTTTCTAACCAATCATTTTATTCTAAGCAACTCAATTTTGATTGGTTAATTTTTAATTTAATGTAATACTGATTATTATTCATTACTATTTTTAGTAATTCATTTCATTATTTTAAAATGTTATTCAATTAAAATTTTATTAATTAATCAAACATTCTTTTTGTTGCTAAGTAATTGACATCTTCCATAGATATGGAAGATGTCAATCAATGAACCGACAAGCAAAAAAAAAACATTACTAGAATTTATTCAAAGAAATAATTCTATAAAACAACAATACATTAGCAGTTTGATTGAAGATTTGGACTATCTATAACTGTCATTGAAATCTTTCAATAAAATTTTTTTTTTCTGTTTAAGCATCTCATTATGTTTATTAATTGTATAACTTATACAACAAGTGTGTTTATGAAAAGCTTACGATTTTTCATTGTACAATGGAGGAGAGTCGCGCAATTTTATGGATTATTTGATGTTAAATATTGACACTGTTGGATGCCGGATGGCTCAATGGTCTATAAATTAAACGTTCGCGTGTGACACGGAAGGCCTTGTGTTTGAATCCTGCAAGGGGGGATCGTGAATGCGTACTGTAGAAAAGTCCCACAATATGACGAATCGGTCATCCAGTGATGACAGGTTTTCAATGGTAATCTAACATCAATCAATTCATGATCTCAATCAAAAACTTACGATCTTTCACTGAACAAATTACACAAAAAGTACAATAAGAGATATTGTGGTGGTTGGCAATGTGTATTGAAGAGAATGAACATTAATCGTATGTCGATTCCAAAGCTCCTAAATTTTAACTGCCGATCACTAATTAATAAATTAGGCTACATTCAGTTCCTACTAAATCAAAACATGTATCGGAATTGTGATGTCATCATAACTCAAAATCTTGGTCAACTGATTTACAGAACGATTGCTTAGTATCACTACGTGATTTCAATATCTATAGTCAGGATCGATCAAGCAAGGTATGACGATGGTGTAGCTACGTTTGTAAGCGTGAACGAGTGTTGATCTATTTTTGCATGTTTCATGTTTTAAAATGACTTTATTAACTGTTTAACTTCAAGATGCCGTCCGATACATCTGAGTAAATACAAACATGTTTATGTTACCAACATCTATATGACTTCAGATTGCACATCATCTGGGCTATCTGTTTTTACTGATAAATTCGCTGTTATCGCCTTCAATGATTTCCTTTCAATTGTATATGGTGATTTCAATTCACGTGACTGCAGCTTCCTTTGATCACATGGTCACCAAAACGTAGTAGATTTTCCCACTTGTTTAGATGTTCATTTGGACTTTGTTTTCATTAATAATATGGGTATATATGTGACTCGTAAACGTGCTACATTGTATAGCTCGGATCACTGTATAATTTGTGTTCTAATTAAAGTATATAGAAAGCATGGAAAGAGTACACTCTTACATCAGAACAAGAAAGTCAAATATAGCGATTACGCAGAAAAAAGTATTCTACTACTGAAAAACATGTTTCATACTACTAACTGGGAATTATTTACAGATGAATCACTAAAAAACACTACCGATGTTATCAAGTGTTATCTTTAATTTTGTTTTGATATATGTTGTCCCAATGAAAACATGATTTTACGTTTTGATCGACTTACATCTTCACAACTAGAACGACTACGGAGGGTAAAAGAAAGAATGCACAAGGAAGGAGACTCTAATTAAGATCGTAAGCTAAATGGTCTAATAAGCCTAGAGATAAGACGTCTCAATCCTATGTTTACTGAGAAACTCTTATCTTGTAAAATCTCTCCAAGTATGTGGAAACTCTTTAAAGAAGTTACAGGTGATAGACACACTAGAACCGATAACCAGCGGAATGTTTGTGACTTGATTAAGTCTTTTGTATGTCATTCATCTGATGGAATGCTCCCTATATCCACAGGTTTGAAGAATAGTTGTTTCCTAGTCTCACTGAAACAGATGTCCGAAAATGTCTCCACTCACTTAATTCATCTCAATGTTTAGGACCTGATGAAATGCCTGTTATGAATTATGTCCGGCTTTTATCACGTGATTTATCCACCAATCAAAATACAAGTTATACAGTCTTCGCAACTGTGCTAAAACCAATGACGTTCGACCGGTATGGGCAGTCTAGCGTCCTTATCGGTCCTACGTCCGCCTAGCCCGTCCACTTGAGTCCAGAACACCAAATACCAGCTTCCAGTATGCGAATCATATATTTCAAACATACTGTGTTTATATATCAATTAAAAAGACCGCAACGCATCATAAAATAGAGAATAATATTTGTACACAATAAAGCCAAAAAGTGGCTGTGAACGTGGAAGGCAGTAGTTAATAAAGTGAGCATAATTTGGGGACAGTAAATTGTATAATAATAAATTATAGGTCAAAATGAAGCTTATAATAAGAGGAATATAAATACCCATAATGTAATTATTGAATAATTATACAATAAGAATATTTATAGAATATTAATCCATTATTAATCCTCGTAAGTTACCTCTAATTTAATCTTCACTAGGATATAACAATGCCAAACCTCCTTTTTTAAAAAATGTGCTGACGTTCTATGTTATCCATTCACCTGTATTTTTGGCAGATCCTTCTCAATTATTCTCATACCGAAAATATGAAGAAATATAAAGATAATCCCTACAACTAAGAAAGTATCTGGCGATAAGAATGTGAAATTTAGACCCATAGCAATAACTTCACCCTTCCTCAAAACAAAAGAAAAATTATTGACACTCCCACTACAACCTGTAGCAAGAGAGCACACTGGCATTGATCCACATCAGTTTGCTTAAAAATACAAAAAGCACCTTAGATGCTGTTGCTGTTCTGCATCACAATATAGTGTTCAACTTAGAAAAGGGTAAGAAGTATGTTCAATGCGCTTTCCTGGACTATACATCTGCTTTTGATTCTACCCCAAGACGACTTTTAATCAACACGTTAATCAGCATCAACACTGACAGCTGGATAACCAAGTGGCTATGTTCCTACCTCTCTGAAAGAGAACAGTGAATGTTTTTGGAAGAAAGTGTTCAGCGTCTCTACTGTCTCATGATGGTGTGCCACAGGAATCTGTTCTTTCACCTCTTCTTTGCTCTTTTCTTCTGTACGATCTGCCAACTTCCACAGAAAACACTTTTGTGAAATATGCGGACGGTCTCACAGTATGTATACCGATTTCTACCTCTTTACATCCCAAAGATGTGAATGACTTTTTGTCACGTGTTGAATAGTGGTCTGTTGTTATTGGTCTCATACTTGATCCCTTTAAATATCAAGTTGTTAGCTTTAGCCTGAGACATTGTCAGCATCTTAACACCATATTGGAATCTTATAATGCTTATGCCATTGAAGACTCTTTGATAAACACAGTGTCGAAGGTCAATTATCTTGGTGTTACCTTTTCCTCTAGTCTCTCTTGATCTCATGTTTTACTGTTATGGATGAAAGTTTTCTGTCTGACTTACTACATAAAGAGACTGAATGCTTTTGGGATTACTCGACTTCTACTCTTACAATTTTTCGATTCCTACATATTGCCTATTATTCTTTACTGTTCTGCATTATTTTTCCCGGGCTTATGAGAGAAGTCCTTGGAGTATTCCGGAGAGTGCTGAAGGCAGTTAGCAAGATGTGTGGTGAATCATTCGAAGTCATTATTAATATGGTTGTGGATAGACATTAAATGTCTTACAAACTCCTAGTAGGTGTTATCTTATCAGACACTAACCACACCCTTAATTCATTTCTTTCTCCATGTAAATTTTCTGGTAGAACGCGACGTCAATACATTAAAATCTATGCACTCAAGCAAAGGTATAAATGTCCTATAATACCTTATTTAGCAAATATACTCTGTGACGAACAGGCTGTTAGAGCCGACCTAGTCAATAACTTCTATTCATCGACATGTCTCGAATTTCAAAAGTTGTACAGATTCAGATCTTTTTCATATTTTTCTTTTCTTTTTTTGTTTTTGTAGTAGAAACATGTTTAAATACTTCGTGCTGAGAATTCTATATTGTACCAAAAGTATACTACTGAGTAGAACCATTAATAATAGTAATAATAGTACATTATTATTAGTAGTATATAAGAAAATGATTAATTTCCAGAAGTGGTATCACATGAACATTTTCATTTGAAGAAAATCTAATTAGAATTGAGAATGAAGAAATGAATGATCAAGATGAGAGACAATACAATTTCATTGAAATAAAACTGGCGATCATGTGTACTTGAAGTGTTAAATATAAATAATGAGGTTAAGTATACAGATAATGTAATCAAGTGGAACAATTGATAGATTCAATTTAACACGGTAAGATGAAATTAATGATTCTTCCAGTTTCAGTCTCAGTTTGGAAAGGACGGGAGGTGTGATGGCCTGTGTTATTCTTAGCGATGATGGTCTCTCAGTTGATCTAACTTTTTTTTGAAGGAGTCAACAGATGGAGCTTCAACTGAATGTTGAGTTGATGAGCTCCACTCGTTGATGATTCAACGGAAAAGTCGATAGTCAGCTGACAAGTAAATTGTTCTGGGCTTTTGAACAATTTCGGAGTGTCCTCGTAAATTCTCTGTTTCGGAAGTCAACAGAAATGAGGATGTATCAGGTGCAAATTTATCACTGAGTAATTTGAAAACCGTAATCAAGTCATCTCTAGTTCTGTGATATGACAACTGGGATAGGTTTCGTTTAGCCAGTGGAGCATCAATCTGCAGCTTCGCTATTCCGGTAATCAGTTTATTTGCTGTTCTCTGAACCTTTTCTAGAATCTCAATGTCTATTTTAAGCAGGGGCTAGACACTTGTGTGGGGTACCCAAGGTTATGATTCACGAATACTGCATACAAATCAAAAACGTTTTGGCGTCGACATGACGAAAGGTTCTACGTATTGACCATAGGGTTCTAACACCTTTGGCGGCTGTAGCACGGCAGTATGCAGTAGTTTTTAAATTTTTGCTAACGATGACTCCCAAGTCATTGTGTGTCTAGCAACCAAGTAGTTGAACGTTTTTCACCGCGTATGTCTTTGTACTTTGATGACCAATATGCATCACAATACACTTGGAAGTATTTATCGGCAACTGCCAAGTTTGTGACCATCCAGATGATTTCTCCAGATCATTATGAAGTTCTAAGCTATCACTTTTACTACTTATCGCACTCCATATCTTGACATCGTCAACATATAGCAAGATCGATCATGATAGGAGACGAAGACGGTTGTTTCACACAAGAGGAACAGCACTGGTCCCAAAACTGTACCTTGATTCACCCTTTGAATGAATACGTTGCGTTTGAGTGCATTGATAATAGGCAATGCAGTTCAATTTCATGATATTGAATTTAGTCAATTAGTTACGTTAAATAGTCTTAGTATTTTGCTGTCGTGTTCATTGTCAATCGGATTTCATGTGAATGATATTTCGAGTAATTTTGAACACATGAATTAATGATTCTTCAGAATGTCTTCACCAATGAGCATACATATTCTTCTCTCGGTTCATCCAATCTGAATATACTTTGTCAAGTACATGAGAATTTGTAAATACGATTGTGGATGAAAAAACAGAAATTTGTCGCTTTTTGATCTCTTCATGAAAGATTTCCTCGAATATATAGCACTTGATGTTTTCGATTTGAGTTGTTGCTTAATACTTCAATATGCATCTATAAATTTGTTTTTTCATATAGGGCAGGTTACATTGGCCGCACAAAGCGATCACTTTCAAAACTCATCTCATAACACTATCCTGAATGGCTATTAAAAAGGGAATGCTAAACAGTTAATAGTTTAATACAAAAGCATTTAATCAACTATAGATACATCGGTTCAAAGGAGTCTTCTTTTAAAATAATCTACTCATTCAAAGGAATTGAATCAAATGAAGTTTGGATCCATATCTTAGTCATTGGCATTCCATCAATTCAAGCTTGAACTCTACGTGCAAAAACGATTCGTCCAACTTCTCAAACTTCCTTGGCCTTAATTCACTTTATCGGAATGTTAGGGTTTTTTCCATTTCTCCTTCTTTTTATTTGATAATTATTGATTTCTGAATTGATGTTCACTCTGAGATTCGAACCTACTGCCGTTCACTTCAAACTCCATCACTTCATCCACTTAGCTACTGACTCCTGATAGACATTTGCTTGTGCAATGGGGTGAAGTGTAAGTTCACTTGAATCTTTCAATTGATGTTTAGGATTGCAAGTGATCAGTCTCTTATTGGCATATTTTTGTTCAAATTAATATTGTATTCATCCGCATTAGAAATAATCCGTATGGTAATAACAATTTTTACTTTCTAAATCAAAAGATTAAATATAGTGGGTATTCTGAAATTAAGGTATCCCTATGGTTATTTTCAAGGAACCAGTCTTTGAACTCCACAGTTATGAAAATCCTACAATTACGTAATTACAAGTCAATATAAAGTATACATAGGCAAGTTATGTTTTGATATGTCTACTATCCATTAGTAATATCAGAGACATTTAACATATCGGTTTCATATGTCTATTGAAAGAATGTTTAATACTCTCAGATCACACGTTAAATTCCGATATGTAGTGATTAAAGGATCAGCTACTGATGAAAGGCTTGAAGATACCACAGGTATTTGAAGTTTGACAACGCTTTAACCAGTAACACCTTCTATATGAAGCGTGAAATCAAAATACAGAAGCAAGCAGGTTCAAAAATATAATTGATAGGCTATCAATATATCGAGGATCGTCTGATCTAATCTGGTTAGCGATTGCAGGGGATGTTGAGCACGGCGTTCCCCCTCGTGATCTGGTGCGAATGCATGACCGAGCGCCTCCGGATAAGTGAGTCCATTAAAACTAATGTGGACAGCATCGAATGTCGAAGACTTACAGAGCTATTGATTTTGGGGATTTATTTACCGCTACAGGCTCATTAATATGTGTAAAGCACTTTAACTACTCATAAAAACTATTCACTCAGTGGTTCATAGGCTAGCTTTATCAACTGTATGTTTGATTGGTTGAGATTATGAGTAAGTAGATTCAATGATGACTCCACTTTTTCCTTTCTAAAAATAGAAATCTTTTCCGGTTTAAAAAAATTGCACTAATATATTTACTCTCTGTTTGTTTCCATCTTATGTTAGCCACTGTATTACAATAATCATGGATTTTACATTGTATAGCATTTAAACAATTCTAATGAAAACAGTTATTTGTTTAAACTAACGTCGTATGTGTATTTCTGTAATAAAACTTTATGGAGACAGATGGATTTCCCTCAAATGTAGATACATAAGACAGCTCTTTTGTCTTCATCACAAACTCATTAAGAGTGTTAATCAAAGACATGAAGTGATCTACACAATTACCAGATCACTCAGAAATTATCTACCTCAAACTAACTAACTTACCAACTAGTAGTTGTTAAAGATACTCTGGATTGCACTGTTTAAGATTACAAAATCCCTGAATTGTAGAATAATATTATCATTCGATAACTTTACGACATACTTCTTGTTTAGCTGTAAACAATGAAAATAATTAACAGAGATGAATGGTGGCTAGTACCGATATTCAGTAAACACTTTTCATTCTGTTTAGGACTCATCAAATGGGTTCAGCTGCCTCTCAGAGTTGATATTCACTCAGGGACTCGAACCCACTATTGTTTGCCTCAAATACCACTGCATTATCTCTCTAGCTACTGAGTCCAGATATTCAATAGCTTCTACAATATTGTGTGGCAAAATTCATTTGTACTGGTTGTTTTTTTCATCAAAATGATGTTGAAAGCCTATGTTTGCATACACTAAAAAGAGACTAGTCAATTGCAGGACTTCACATCAACCAGAAGGCAAAAAATTGGTTAAATTTTTTCAACTTGTAAAATACAAAGTACTAACGTACTTAGTTACTTACTTACGCCTGTTACTTCCATTGCGGCATAGGCTGCCGACCAGCATTCTCCAACCCACTCTGTCCTGAACCTTTTTTTCTAGTTACATCCAATTCGTGTTCATTTTTCTCATGTCTATCTCCATTTCTCGGCGTAATGTGTTCTTTGGTCTTCCTCTCCTCCTCATTTAGACTTGAGGATTCCAAGTGAGGGCCTGTCTTGTGACATTCCTAAGTGTGTGTTCCATCCACTTCCAGTGCTTCCTTCTGATTTCTTCTTCCGCTAGGATCTGCTTTGTTCACTCCCTTATCTTGTCGTTTCTGATAGTGTCTGGTCAACGGATCTGATGTATTTTGTGTGGACAACTGTTAATAAACACCTGTATCTTCTGGATGATTGTTGTGGTAGTTCTCCAAGTTTCCACCCCATACATTAAAAGTGTTTTGACATTTGCATTGAAAATTGTGACCTTGATGTTTGTTGACAGTTGTTTCGATTTCAAGATGTTCTTCAAGTGTAAATATGTTCCTCTTACTCTGCGCATTCACATATGCATCAGATCCACCCTGTTCATCAATGATGCTGCCCAGATATTTTAATGTTTTTACATCCATCAAAGCTTCTCCGTAAATTAAGATCCAATTGGTGTATGCTGTTTTATATCGGAGAATCTTGCTATTCCCTTTGTGTATATTGAGACCTACTGCTGCTGCTGAGGCTGACGCTACACTGGTCGTCATCTCCTGCATTTGTTGTTGTGTATGCGATAGAAGAGACAGATCATCTACGAATTCTAGACCATCCACCTGGATCCTAGCTGTCCACTTTATCCCATGTTTCATCCCAGATGTGGACGTCATCATGATACGGTCGATCACCAGGAAAAAGAAGAAGGGTGAGAGTAAGCGATCTTGCCTGACACTGGTCTTTTCTTCGAACGACTTTGTCAACAGACCTCCATGCACGATTTTGCAGTTTAATCCATCATAGGAATTCCATATGATATTGACTATCTTCTGAGGCACGCCGTAGTGTCGAACAAGATTCCATAGTGTTGTTCTGTTCACGCTATCAAGTGCTTTCTCGTAATCAATGAAGTTGATGTAGAGCGATGAATTCCATTCAATTGATTGTTCTACAATGATCCGTAATGCTGAGACTTGGTCAGTACACGATCCTATCCTTACGTAATCCAACCTGTCGGTCTCGAAGTTGGGCGTCTACGGAGCCCCTCATTCTGTTCAACAACACCCTGTTGAAGATGTTTTCTGGTATTGAGAGAAGAGTGATGCCCCTGTAGTTATCACACTTGCTGAGATCGCCTTTCTTCAGTATTTCGATCAGAAGTCTTTCTTCCCAGTCTCTTGGTACTTGTTCCTCATCCAAAATCTTATTGAAGAGAATATGGGGTATCCTTGCAGTTGCCGCTACGTCTGCTTTCAGAGCCTGTGCTCTAATGTTGTCTGACCCTCTTGATTTGTCTGATGGCCATGCTAAAAACGCTAACCAGAAAAAAATTATTCAAAGTACTAATATACTTAAACTCTTATTGATAAACAATTGAATATGGTCAACTTAAGCTCTATCTTAATAATTTAATATCAGTTTAACTTGATACTCATGAACTGAGTATTTAATAAACTATGAGCATAAACCAATCATAATAAACTACTGAATACATTTGTGAGTAGTAAATAAGATGATTATTAAAAATATTTCACAAATTCTAATCGGGATCATTCAATGAACTGTAATCATAATTTCTATTACTAATGTTACCAACTTGACAAATAATATGATTTCTTAGTATATCAGTATGGTGAATATTCTGTTAACATTAATGTAAACATTACACCTCGATATTGCCTCAGGATTCAGTAGCTAAAGTGATAACATGATGGCGCTTGAAACGCACGGTAGTGGGTTGGAGTTCTAGAGTGAACATCAACTCTGAGATGCAAGCACATCAGGCTGACAAGTCTCAAATAGGATGAAACACACGTTAAACTGGATTACCCTGCGAACCACTATTCATCTTTGCTCAGAATGCTTGTGAATTAAGGAAATACGCACAGTATGTGCATACGCCAATAAGAGACTGGTTAGTTGCAGTCCTATCGTAAATGTGTTTAGAAGAATAATTAGTAGACGATAATCTTAATTCAATACAGAATTCGAAGACCTCCTCCAGAATGATTTTCGTAAATAGAAAGAAATTCGATGATGTTGCTTTCATTTTTATGAGCTGTTATTGATGTAATCCTACACATTTGAAATTTTCAAATGAATTGTTGTTTTGACTTTAAAATGGTGTTCAAACAGTATCAACAAGACTGTACTGGTTCTATAGAAATGTAGGTGGAACCAGATTTTACTTCAGCATCACCATCATTTCATACTTTGATGATGACGATAAATCTACTTCTATTGTTCTGCAACATTAGAGTAACACTAGAAACACTTACACTTCAAGTTGCATTCGCAGATCATATGAACTCATCAGTTCTCCTACAAACGTGCTCAACTTACTTTAGATATCGAAAGTGCGTCAAGTCATAATATTGGTTCCGGTTAAAGAACTGGTACTGTAATTTTCCAAACTACATTTCTGCTCCTGATTCGGTCACAACACTTCCATTATTGAACTATTTAGCAATGTGTTCTCAGAGAGCTGAATCCCAGTGATTATTTATCTCGGTGTAATTGTTTTCATACGATCTCCCATAGTCTTTTTATGTTGTTTTTAAAATCAAAGAACCTTCACACAAAATTTTCATGTTATTACTAGTAAATGTTAATCAATAGTTAAATTACTATTACTATATTCATTGTTTCTACAACGGTTACAAATGTCGTTGAAACAACGTCGTAATGTTCAGGATTCGAGAGTGATTTTTCAGTCAGTTGCTTAGTAGAAACCTTTCTCATGCTACTGAGCATTTAGAAATTATCGAGTTTTATCATTGTTGTTTGTTACGTACTCTATAATGAATCTAATACAAAAGCGAGGCACAATATTAAGCTTGTACAAGTGATTAACATTGGTTATCCTCCAATGAGAAAGCGTGAAAATGAGTGGGATTCAAAAAGATGCACATTGATAAATTCGATTACCAAATGGGACGGTTTGATAGTCTAATGTAAATGAAGGGATGTTATTTACAATTTTATATTTTGATCACACATTTCAACATGTGAAAGTGTGGAAATTCATACTGTGTTTACCTATTTCCATGTACTTGTTGAAGCACCTATATTGGAAGAACAGAGAGAAGAGTACTTGGTCGCATTTCGATGCACGTTCCAAAGAATTTGAGACTGAGAAGTGTAACAGCTTAAAACAGTTCAATAGGTCGGCTTTTAATTGATACCGGCTATACCACCGACACTTGAAAATCTTTTAATTTATTAGCAGACAAACAAATGTAGCATCTCTCCGGTTTACCGCAGCAGTGGCAATTAAGTAACTCAAACCCTATTTAATCAATAATAATCACCTCATCAGTTCCTTGGTAAATTGTTATTTCTTTGTTATTGTTATCAATCTGGTTATTTTGTCAAGTTTTACTTTGTTGCCTTCGATAGACTATCTCTTGCCTTCATGCATTGAAATCATCCCTTCATTCATCGGTTTTCATTTGCTGAATTCCTTGATACCGGACATACCATTGACATTCTTCAAGCTTTCAAAATTATTATCAGACATAGAAATACTGTTTCTCTTTAGTTTACTGAAGCGATTGACATGAAGAACTCGAACCTGTTTTGTCTGTCCAGAAAGAGACAGTAATAAACCTATAACCACCCTGGTAATTCAATTTTACCACATTCCTTCTGTTTTGTTAATGTTTATTTTGTTATATTGCTCTTCAATTATCGAATTCTTATTTTATGTAGATTAAAGCCAGCCCCTCAGTCATACGAAACCTTAATTCCTCCTCATATTGGAATCCTCTTTAACCAACAAATGTTATCTTGACGATAGAATTTGTTCACTGTAATAATAAAATGAATATATATTATATCCAAGCTAAACACGTATTGAAAGGTTAGAGGCACTGGAAAATCAATCAGCACTACCAACTCCAATTGACTTCGGTGATTGCTTTCCAGACATTATGTATGTTATGAAGTGCGGGGTCCAAAATCGAATACTGATAAATGGTATAATATGAGCTAACACAGCAAAATTGCTACCTGAGCAATAACACAAGACTAAGCGAGAACATGAATTGATCTACAGAATGAAATGCACAAATACTCATTCATAAATATGCAATGTTATCAATAGGTAGTTGGAACGTTGACCGAATGAAATGCACTGAAACTGTGGGTCACCTCCAATTGGCGTCGACTAAAATAAAATAACACAGTTTTCAGTAATCAGCTCGAAATTGTATTATTAAGAGTTTTCTGATATGCATAGACATTCTGTTATAACTTGTGACCTGAGTGCCCTGTTAACGGTTAAGTAATGATACCGCCAATCGGGAAGCAGTGAATCATCGATCAGACCAATGACGAGTAAACACGTACGAGCAGCTTAGAGTTCTGATTAGTCCTGCTTTCCATCTAGCCCAGCCAGTTAAGTCCAGAACACCAATCCGAGCCTCTGCGATATGAATCATTATATTCCAAACATACTGAGTTTATATACCAATTAAACAGACCACAACTTACCGTAAAATAGAAAATAACATTTGTACAATATTTGGCCAAATGTGGCTGTGAATGTGGGAGGTAGTGATTAATAGACAGGGCATAACTCAAGAATGGGTTCTGTAAGGATCTATCATGCACAGACCGAATCGCGACACTTCGGAACATCGTTGTACAATCAATTGAGTGGAACGCGTCACTGTTCATCAAGTCACTTGACTATGAGAAGGAGTTTTACAGTGTGAATGGTAAATTCTTACGGAAACTTCTTTGAAACTGTGAAGTGGGTCGATGGAATTGATACGACTGGCTTCGCTGAAAGGTCCCGCATGGAGAGCAGCTGACATTCCTGCTCACATTCCGAGTGTGGACCGGTGTCAGACAAGACAGTTGACACTCCTCTTTTCACTTTCATCCGAACGTTGACTGGATTATGAAGACCTCTACATAGTAAGCGAGACACATGATAATCAAATCATACAATGAAGAGTATGTAAGTCTGTAATGAACTGTTTTATAAATAATAAAAACAGAATCATAAACTGAAGACGCCTTTGAAGAAATAAAGTTAAACAGAGTTTTGTTGTCATGTTTAATGACTTACTAACAGACTTTTCAAAACTGAACGATCTTTATACAAACTATGGAATGATAAAGTAGACTTGATCAATAATACCATGCAAAATGATCAGATGAATTCTGTAAATAACCAACACAAATTCATGTTTAATTTGATTGGTCTTTTTGTAAAAGAGTATTTATTTTTAACGAAATAGAATTATACTAGTGAATAACGATTGAGTAGTGATAAAAGTTATGGATGTCTAATTCTTTACTGATCATTGAATCTTATCAATATGACCACTAGTGTAATTAGTTGAGTTGTTAGTTGGTTGGACTTGGTAAATAGAAAACCCGTCTTGACGCAAGTTTCACACTGGCCAGCACTCGACATGAAAGCCTACTCGTAACCTTCAAGGCTACTGATGCTCTCGATAACATTCAGCTTGATATTTTCAGATTTTACTATTGAGCTATTCGGGTCGCGAGTGATCTTCTGTGAAACTACGATATTTAAAACTGATTGATTACCGATTAACGTCCAAAATGATGCTTGTCTAGTCTTTCAAGTGTTGACTGAATTCCTTCGGTAGCCTTAGAGACAGGTTGTGTGGCATCGTCTAACGTAACTGAGAGCATTTTCATAATGAAGGATTCGCATGTGAGTGCTTAGTAGTACGTAACCACAAACTCTCATACTGGTCCTATGGTCTTGTGTGGGAATACTCAACCTTCAGACCACTGAGTCAGGGTCATGGACGCGCAATGTTGAGTAGTCGTGCAGGTTGACGAAACGACCGTTCAGTGTTTCTCGTTTATCAAGGGCCATTCAGCTCGGATAGGCCCATGATTTAGATGAAATTCAACAATATCCTTATTCCATTGCTAAAAAATGATTAAAACACACACAGTTATGGGAAAACGAAGCAGTACGTTCACGACCCTATCAGGTTTTAGATCTAAGGTCTTCAACTCTGACGACGAACGATAAGCCACTTTGTTGGTATCCACTGATTTACACTTATGTAGCAATATTGTCGTTGACTAACCTACATTCTTCGGGAAGCATATGTTTTTTCTAACCAACGTATCCTTATGAAGGAGATCAAGTAAGCTGATAGATTCACCTTGAGAGAAATCAAAGCATAAGTTTATACCTGAAATGTCCGAGAGTCAAAAGCTCTTCTCAGAAATCTCAACAATTGGTTTTAAAGGATCTTTGTAGATGTATCCCGTTTAGATTGAAATTTCATCAATAAAATTTTCTCCAGAACATGAGAGGTACTTTGAGTTTGAAATTCCGGTTCCAGACTACTATCAATACACTTCGATGAACGACATGGTCCTCAAGTATTTACCAAAATTATTAAGTTTACGGTCGTTGTGAACTTCATCCATATTCATCTAAGACACAGCGAGAATATGGGTCTTATTTTCTTCACTATTTAATGGCGTCCAACAATGATAGTTGGTAAAACCCTCGTTTCATGTTACCATTTTCTTAATGTATCTTCGTGAAAAGCCGTCTTGTTTCAATTTCAATAAGCCAATGATAAAAATAAGTTCTGAATTCAGGATTACCATCGACTTTAGCTTGAACGATTGTATTCGTCTAAATGGCTTCTTTGGAATTCTCGGCCTCGCTTGAGAGTAGGAAGGGAAATTTTAATATATTTTACGATTAATAATAATAATGGGCTATGGACATGGTAAGATACATATAAGACACACTTCAGTTCATAAATAATAAAAAACGTAAATATGAAGAAATCTAGATAGATCTGAACGAATTCCATAATCAGCCTTAAAATCAACAAGTGGATTCGTGAAGTCAGTCGAGTTGAGTAAACGTTTAAAGATAGAACTCCTAATTGCATCATATAAATTGGTTGAAGTGAGAATTTTTCTCTGAATTTCGCGGTTTTCATGTTTAAATAGGCATTATATACTGCTGTTTAGTCAGTGGATTGCCTGATATGACTTTTATATCCGGTTTGTATTTGTGCAACCCACTAGATGTTGGTAAATGGACACAATAGTTTAAATTCAATCATAATTCTGGCTTATTTTTAAAGTGGATAATGGAATATTAAGCTTGAGAGCGTTTACTCACTCAACCTCTTTTACAACGAGTTATAGGAAAAAATTTATTCTGCAATAAATAATAAAACTTTAGTTCATGAAGATAGTGGTGACTATGTTGTGTGGCGTCGAGATGTATTTGCTGGCGATCTCGTGGTATTGAAAGAATACGAGACCGTGCCAAAGGAGTACGAGTGAAACTACTGAGCGTAACCGAATTCGTGCAAGGTCACAAGCAACGGGAGAATGTATGTTCTTAGTACAGTTAAACAAACCAATACGGTAAAACAATCCCTTATACATTTGGTTATAATAATAATTGTTTCCATTACACTAATCGCGTTATACTGATCGCTACAGGAGTCTCTCTCTAAAAAGGGTTTACACCTTAAATACGTAGCGGTTTCGTTCGTGCGACTGATCAGCAAACGTGCGATTGTAGGACGAAGGAAGCAATCGTTGATCCTCGAGTTGCCACTGAAGGTCTTTTGCGTAGAACGGTACCAGGAGAAACGTGCTGTATTTTTTGCTCGAGTTAGCCTACTACACCAAAGTGATTTGTATCCAGGATCTGAGGATTGCGTTCGTAGTGGTGCAGACCAGAAAACGCTGCAGACGTAGGACGGAACCACATTGAGCCAAGAAACCAGAAGCGACCACAACAATCGAGCGCGAGACCAAACGTATGCCAGACATATTCGGAACCAGAAAACCGACTGAGTGCGTTGACAAGAGCGAGGGTGATCAGGTCAGCTTTCGCCAAAATTGACTGAAGTAGACGGTACCAAACGGGCGATGTTCGGAGGCGTGGGCTCAGGATACAAAAAAATCAAAGAAAAAGGGAAAAGGTGTGGCGCGCATGTAGTATAGGGGTGGAGTCCTGTACTGTATTCGTTGTTGATTGTGCGATTATTCACGAAAGCGTACGGGTAGGCGTACTCGGTGACCGTAACGTGAGACGGTAGTCTCGCTCGTATTTCGTGAGCCTGCAATCTCAACCTAAGTCAAGGGCGGCGTGGTCTGCTGATCTGGACGTGAGACTGAAGTCTCGTCCGTAGATGGTGCAGATGACACATGCTGTTGACCGGGACGTGAGAATGAGGTCTCCGACTTAGAAATCAATTTTTTCTGATCATTTGAGTGTCAGCCTAGCCTAGCTGACCACAGTTGGTGTAATCCTACTCCAATCTAGGTCTTTACTCAGTCACTGAACAAGAGTAACGATTTTGAAATTAGTAAAACAAAACCCAATGAGACAGTGTACTGTTCCTTCTTAGTCTACTAAATAGAGCGTCAATAAGCCAGTTGTGACAATGAGTGTATTTCAGATGAATCCAGTCTTCACTTAGTCCGCTGTATGATCATTGATCATCATTGTTATTTACTCTTAAATTATTTGATTACTCTCCATTGTTCAGTGTAGCTCCCATATCGATGAGATTTCGATCTCCATTCAATTAAATGAAGGTTTTATCTGTCACTGGAATGAAGGCATCTGAATATTTTTATGTAACTATACTGTCTTTCCAGTCTCAATCCGTATTTAGATTTAACACATCTATATTAAGCTGAACTAAAGTAAGGGATCAACTGGTAAATATTTAAATGAAAAATGATGAAACTGAGTTGAAGAATGTTTTTGGAATAGGCCATAGTTGAGATGGTGGTTGGAGGTAGTCAACAGGAAATCCTGGACCCGGATTTTCGTGTTAGAAGTCGTTCAGAAGAACGACGAAAGCTCCACGACAAACCATACAGCTCAGAGAACAAAACTCCATCAAAGTCATCCACCTGAGTTACAAATCTTCTCCACCATCTCAAAGTTTCTTTTATACATTTCATTTCAGTATTTCTTTTTGTCATTCCATCTTTTTTTTCATATTAAACAGAACCTTATCCACCTCCATTCACAATATTCTAATGTAACTTCCATGAGTTTAAAATTATTTGACTTTGACTGATTTGACTGACTTACGAAGAGTACCAGTTCCCTTAGCTAACGAGTGCCAAGTAACATATAGTCTAATTTCAGGCTTCCATGACAAATGCCTACAAAACCATCTCCAACAGTCTAAAAAAGGTCCATTGTGATATCAATCTTATTTGAGACCCCATTGTATTATGAATTGAATTTCTATATGCTCATTTAATAGATTCATTAATTTATTCAGTCTAATCATGATTAGCGTTATTTGTGCTGATTATATTACTAACCATCGCTTAATTAATAACCACCACCATCCTGTCGTATATTAGCCCACACAGTTTCTTCTATCCCCCAATAATCAATTAGAATACCAGAACAACAGGTTGTTCAACCTCCTATTGTTATGACTCAAAAACTAACGGACTAATATAGATAAATTACAAGGCCAAAACATGCCACAGATACCTAATGATCCACTGTAAATAACTAGGTTGTTTGTAATGAAGATATGAGTAACTGATACATAATTATAGGCTTGTTGAGTTTCGGTTGAGATCATGAGCTGTTGATGTTAGATCACCATTGCAAATCTGTAAGCACTGGACAGCCCTTTCGTCTTGTTGTGGCACTCCTCAGCAGTGCGCACGCACGGTTCGGATCGCAGGATTCGAACCTATGCGCTTACCAGTGATTGACTTCTTGTGGGAATTCTCGGAGTTCTAGTGAGAAGTCGTGAACAGTGGAGCTAGTCCGTGTCGGGTAGAGGCAGTTATTTACTTCAGTACAATGGACGATGGTAGTGCAACTTCGAAGATTGGTTGAAGTTCGACAATAACATCGTTGGATGCCGGTTCAGTGGTCTAGAGATTAATCGTTCGCGAGCTGGGTTCGGCCCTGGGTTCAAACCTCGCCAGCGTGATCGTGGATGCGCATTGCTGATGAGTCCCACAATATGACTAGACGGCCGTCCAGTGCTTACAGGTTTTCCATCGTTGTCTAGCTTCAACTGACTGATGATCTCAACCATTGAATTTACTATAACATCCACAAAACCCCTTTTCATATATATATATATATATATATATACTATTATAACTTGCTAACCATCTGTGTACTGCCAACGTCCTTTTCCTTTTTGTTTCGTTTTCGCCGTACTGTAGTCCAATTTTCCTCCCTCAGGACACTGGGACTAATTGGAGCAGTGTCGGTTTTATCCAGATCTTCAGTTTTCACTAGGGGTGCATGGTTACCAGTGTCAGTGTCAGGTGGCACTACTTTCGTCGTTAATGTTAACTGAGATTTCAATCTTCCGTCAGTCAAAATCGTTTGTTTAAGACGTCTCGTAACTTCAGGTACTACACTGACATATCCGTCACTGTCACTGCTCGTGTTACCAGCTCATTTGCCATCGTTCTTCTTACAGGCTCATAGCCTCCTGTATTAGCAACGTCTTATTTGCACAGCAAAACATGCAGAGCCAATGTGAGTTGGGCTTCGAACACCTTTTGTGTGCAGTGGGACTTAAACGGGTGCACATCTTATGAAACCACTTTTTGCATTCATCACACTGCATTCGTTCCTCCACAGGGAACAAACAGGTTGCTTGTCCAAATTTGTGAGTACTACCAACCATTCTGGTCAGATTAAGGTGTAAAACACAATATGATCGCAGCATGAACACAGTGCCAGTCAATGAGTAAAAAGGTACCACATGACAAACTTTAGCAAGATTTCAAACCTTAACTAAAGTACTTTGATTTGGACCAAGAATGCTTTTGATGCAACAATTACACAAAAGCAAGGATAATTACAACAAGTAAAAAATCAGTGCCCTTTTTGAAACACCGATGACAAACTAATTCAGAAACAGAAATGATACTCTAATCGAATACTTTAACTGAAATAAGCTCAATTAAAGTGAAAACACTAGTCCTGATACGTAATAAACGATCAAAACAATAGAATTTACTGAACGAAGAAAACTACTACTGTCCTTCTAATGACAGTTGTAGCAGTTCTCCAAGTTCCATCTCCGTACTGTAGAACTGCCTTGATGTTCGTATTGAGGATTGTGACTTTGATATTAACTGATGAACAGTTGTTTTGAGTTCCATATGTTCTTTAATTGTGGGAATGCGGCCATCGCCTGGCAAATCCTTGCTTTCATTTTGCATCCAATTCTCCTTTTTCATCAGTCATGCTGCCCAGGTACATGAAAGATTCCACGTTTTAGAGAGATTCTTCACGAAGTATGATTGAGTGGTTGTGCTCCGTGTATCATTTGACGATGTTGGAGTTTTCCTTGTGTATGTTGAGATCTACTGATGCCGAGACTGCAGCTACACTAGTTGTATTCATCAGCATTTGTTTGTTTGTAGGAGATAGACGAGCCAGTTCATATGCGAAGTCCAAATTGTCTAATTGATTCTGAGCTGTCCATTGTATTCCGTGCTTTTCCTTAGTTGTCGAGGTCCTCACAATTCAGTCAACCACCGGAAGAAGGAGGAAGGGGGAGATTAGAAAGCATTGTCTGACTCCGGACCTCACTTGGAATGCATTTGTCAGCTGTCTTCTATGTACCATTGTGCACTGTCAGACACCTTCTCATAATCAATGAAGTTGATGTACAGTGATGAGTTCCACTCAACCGATTGTTCAACGATGATCCGTATTGTCGCAATATGGTCTATGCACGACCGATCCTCACGGAATCCAACTTCTTGATCTCGAAGTTGGGCGTCTACTGCGTCTTTCATCCGGTACAACAACACTCTGTTAAGGACTTTCCCTGGTATTGACAGTTGTGTAATGCCTCTGTAGTATTCACATTTGCTCAGGTCTGCTCTCTTCGGGATCTTGATGAGGTGTCCTTCTTTCCAGTCCATCGACACTTGTTTCTCCTCCCAAATTTTTTTAAATAGAAAGTAAAGCACGTTTGTAGTTACTTCGATGTCTCAGTACAGTGCTTCAGCTGGTACATTGTCGGGTCCTGCTGATTTCACGCTCTTGATTTGTATGATGGCCATTCTGCCTTCTTCGATCGTTGGTGGATTGACATCTATAGATAGATCTGTGTGTGCTGCTTCGATGTCCGGTGGATTCATTGGAGCCGGCCTATTCAAAAGTTCCTCGAAGTACTCTACCCATCTGTTCGGCTGTTGTTGAATTTCAGTGATTTGCTTGCCTTCTTTGTATTTGACCGGTCTCTGGTTTACTGTATTTCCCTGCTAGTTTCTTCGTTGTATTATAAAGCTGTTTCATATTTCCATCTCTTGCGGCTCTTTCTGCCGTCGTTCCTTGTTCTTCCCAATATTTCTACTTGTCGGCCTCAATGCTCTTCTTCATTTGCTTGTTTGCCTCTGTGTACTCAGCTTGTGTCTAGGCTAGCTCTGCTCGTGTTCGGCTGTTATTAGTTGCTGTCTTCTTGTTCTTCCTTACTTCAATCTTGTCCAGTGTTTCTTTAGAGATCCATCCTCTATAATGATGCTTATTGCCACCTGCTGGCACCTCTCAACACGTTGACGTTAGTGCTTCTTTGATACTTTTCCACTTATCCTCCATAGTAGTTTCTTCTTCCTTGAGTAAATCCTATAAGGCTTGGAACCTGTTGTTGAAAACTAGCCTGAATCCGTTGAATTTGTTAGTAACTCGAATGAAGGCTGTATTATACCTTTTTAGTGCTGTTTGTCCAGTTGTCCAGTTCTTCTTTAGCTTCAGGTTTAAATTGGCCACAACTAGGTGGCGTGGTGATCTGAAGCTCTGTCAGCTCCTCTCCCGCTTCTCACATCTTCCATTGTCCTTCGGATTTTTTATCGATGCAAATATGATCTATCTGGTTCTCTGTGGTGTGATCCGATGAGATCCATGTAGCTTTGTGCATAAAATTGTGTGGAAATATTGTGCCACCTATGACCAATTTGTTGAATGCACACAGATTTGCAAATCTCTCCCCATTTTCTTTTCTCTCTCCCAGTCAATCCATGTCGTCTCATGATATCTTCATATCTGGTGTTGTCTATTCCGACTTTTGCGTTTAGATCTCCCATTAGGATGGTGAGGTTGTTTTTTGAGCACTTCACTATGATTGACTTCAGCCTGTCGTGGAACTGATCTTTATCGTCGTCGTTGCTATCGTTGGTGAGTGTTCACCTTTTATCCCACACTGTCCAGACATTCCATGTAATCATGTTAAATGTTGCTCAGGTTGTTACAGTGGTCATCGGTCTCATGATTTCCGAAGAATCTCGGTTTTCATGCTGAGGCGTCCTAATTCTTCTTTAAGCTTCTAGGGCAGAGTTTAAAATGTTAACTTTGTTTAATGTGGTTGGCGTGTTTCAGGAAGATTGTTTTCTAACGTATTGGATTGTCGACCTCATGCTCAACCCTCCTTTTGTACCCGATCTCGGTAGCGTAAGTAATTGTAGGAGAGCCACATGCGGAGTTGCATGACGTTCGGCAGATTATATTTACTTCGAATTCAACTAAAGAAATCATTTGGGATAACACGGTAAATATCTGCCTAAATCTGATCACTGTGTGGGCAGACACATACAATGTCACATCTGACAATAACATGCTCATCATAAATTCCTGAAATTTTAAATAACGACAGTTTTCTTGTTGCAGATCTTGAAGTGAATGTGTTAAATCTCATACATCCGAGCGGGAAGATGTCTATTTATTACGAGAACGTAAGTCGCACAATTGAATGTCACAGTTGTTTTGTTTCAAATCCTTCAGATTGTTCCACTATTTAATGCAATTCAATACAGTCGAATGCATCAAGATACATTGAACACGACAGACAGAGATCAACATATGTCAATGCTCATACAGACTATATGAAACTATTAACACCTCTTTTGTGACACACTATATTTTAGCACTTTTATAAAAGAGTGAATGATAAGAAGTTAATTGAAGAAATTCTGGTGTCTTCGCGCCTACTAAGTACAAGCAGTGTACGTTAGGGTACTACTGTAATGAACAAGAACACGAGTCGGAGCAATCGAATATATTTGACAGGAAATTGCAGAACTTGTTAATAAAACCTCACAATCATATAGTAAATGCTCAATTTGCAAAATGTCTACCAATCGTCTTAAAATAACTCAGAGTGCATTGTTCTTGCATTTTCATACAAATTGCATTCTGTTTTCAATCTTTACTGTTCGATCCACTTGTCTCTCTGCTGCCAGACATTCTGTTCCTACCTAACATCATATACTCCTTATATGCATATAGGTAGCCCACACCACACTACAAAGGAACAATTGTATATTGTTAAGCTTCGTTACGTCTTCTGAAGATCAGATGTTTGAAATTTCACTCTTCAAGTAGTCAGTGTGAGTGAGGTTTCAACTTAATTCGCCACTGTTCATATGTAGGCGTGGTATACAACCCATCTTTCAGTCATTAAACTGACATCATGGAATGAAATTCGACAAACATCAAGTGCTATACGCATTATTAAACGTTGTTTCGTTCAACGTCAACATTATGTCGTGAAATGTGAACGACGTTGAAAGTGCACTGAATTTCGCATTGCTCAATATGATGACAAATTCACACTGAATGAAATAGTCACTAAGCTGCGAAATTACCATAGTAACATTGAGTAATAATTACATGTTTTTTAATTCACCAATGTTTTCTTTCATAACTTGAAATGCGATCACCTAATTGTTTACACCAAAGATTGTCCAGAACAAAAGTCGATTAAATCATGTAAAGGCGCAGCAACACCGAACAAAACTTGTATGTGGTGTGAACATGCCAATATGTACATTACCAGTAATGATAAGGATACTCACAACTGGTTGCCGGAATAAAGTAAGTAATTGGTAGACTTCACAGGTTTTTATCATAACCTTGCATATGAAGCCTCATGATGAAAGCCGAATTCCTTTGGAAGTGACGAGGCCGATGCCCTTTCTGACAACCAAAGCGACCATTTATTTAGGTACATGGAATGTTCATACAATGTGGGACACCGGGAGAGCCTTCCAAATTGCTGCAGAAATGAGAAAATAGAACCTAGCGGTACTTAGGATCAGTGAAACACGTTGGACACAAGTTGAACGACAACGACTAACTACAGGAGAGCACCTGTTATACTCCGGCCATGAAGACGAAATGCACCACATACAAAAGGAGTTGCATTGATGCTGTCCAAACAAGCGCAAAATGCGCTTATGGGATGGGAATCTCATGGACCAATGATCATCAAAGCCTCGTTCAAAACAAAGAAAGAGGGCATTTCAATGAACATCATCCAATGCTATGCGCCTACCAACGACTACAATGAAGACGCTAAAGATCAATTCTACAATAGGCTGCAGTCAATCGTCGAGAAGGGAGATTTCAACGTCAAGGTCGCAACGGACAACACTGGATATGAAGACATCATGGGACGACACAGACTGGGAGAAAGAAACGAAAATGGCGAGAGATTTGCAAATCTATGTGCCTTCAATAAGCTGGTCATAGGCGGCACCATATTCCCACATAAATGCATTCACAAAATCACATGGACTTCACCGTATCACTCTACACAAAACCAAATCGACCATATCTGCATCAACAAAACGTTCAAGAGGACGATGGAGGACGTGAGAACCAAGAGAGGAGCTGATATAGCGTCAGATCATCACTTGCTGGTCGCCAAGATGAAATTGAAACTCAAGAAGCACTGGACAATGGGGCGGACATCACAAAAGTTCAGTACGGCCTTTCTTCAGGATACTAACAAACTCAACGAATTCAAGATAGTCCTCAGCAACAAGTTCCAGGCCTTTCATGATCTACTCAATGGAGAAGGAACTACTGTGGAGAGCAACTGGAAGGGGATCAAAGAGGCGATCCCTTCAACATGTCATGAGGTTCTGGGCCGCAAGAAGCACCATCACAAGGAATTGATAACTGTTGATACACTGGATAAGATTCAAGAAAGGAGGAACAAGAAAGCAGCAATCAATACCAGCCGAACAGGAGCAGAAAAAGCCAAGGCACAAGCTGAATACACAGAAGTAAACAAACAAGTGAAGAGGAGCATCAGAACCGACAAACTTAAATATGTGGAAGATTTAGCAACGACGGCGAAAAAGGCTGCAAAAGAAGGAAACATGAGACAATCGTATGACACGACAAAGAAACGCTCTGGAAATCGCCGCAAACCAGAACGACCAGTGAAAAGGAAAGAAGGCAAGGTAATCACCAACATTGAAGAGCAACAAAACAGGTGGGTAGAACACTTCGAAGAACTCTTGAATCGACCAGCTCCACTGAACCCACCCAACATCGAAGCAGCACCCACGGACCTCCCAATCATTGTTGGCCCATCAACAAATGAAGAAATCAGCATGGCCATCAGACAAATCAAGAGTGGCAAAGCAGCAGGACCGGACAGCATCCCAGCAGAGGCACTAAAAGCAGACATAGCGGCAACTGCAAGGATACTCCACATTCTCTTCAATAAGATTTGGGATGAGGAACAAGTACCAACAGACTGGAAAGAAGGACTTCTGATCAAAATACCAAAGAAAGGCGATCTCAGCAACTGTGATAACTACAGGGGCATCACTCTTCTCTCAATATCGGGAAAAGTCTTCAACAGGGTATTGTTAAACAGGTTGAAGGACTGCGTAGACGCCCAACTTCGTGACCAACAGGCAGGATTCCGTAAGGGTAGATCGTGTACAGACCAAATCGCAACTCTACGGATCACTGTAGAACAATCAAATAAATGGAATTCATCACTCTACATAAACATCATTGACTACGAAAAGGCATTTGATAGCGTGGACAGAACAACACTATGGAAACTTCTTCGACACTACGGCGTGCCTCAGAAGATAGTCAATATCATACAGAACTCATATGATGGATGACACTGCAAAATTGTGCATGGAGGACAGTTGACAAAGTCGTTCGAAGTGAAGGCCGTTTCTCTTTCTCCTGGTGATCGACTGGATCATGAAGACGTCAACATCTGAAGGGAAGCACGGGATACAGTGGACATCTAGGATGCAGTTGGATGATCTAGACTTCGCAGACGATCTGGCCCTTCTATCCCAAACGCAACAACAGATGCAAAAGAAGACTAACAGTGTGGCAGCAGCTTCAGCAGCAGTAGGTCTCAATATACACAAAGGGAAAAGCAGGATTCTCCAATACAACACAGCATGCACCAGTCCAATCACAACTGACGGAGAAGATTTGGAAGATGTAAGATCCTTTACGTAGCTGGGCAGCATCATTGATGAACAGGGTGGATCTGATGCAGATGTGAAGGCGCGGATCGGCAAAGCAAGAGCAGCATAGTTACAACTGAGGAACATCTGGAACTCAAAGCAACTATCAACCAACACCAAGGTCAGGATTTTCAATACAAATGTCAAGACAGTTCTATTGTATGGGGCAGAAACCTGGAGAACAACGAACGCCATCATACAGAAAATACAAGTGTTTATTAACAATTGTCTACGAAAAATACTTCAGATCCGTTGGCCGAACACTATTAGCAACAACGTACTGTGGGAGAGAACAAACCAGATCCCAGCGGAGGAAGAAATCAGGAAGAAGCGCTGGAAGTGGATAGGACACCCATTGAGGAAAGCACCCAACTGCGTCACAAGACGAGCCCTCACATGGAATCCTGAAGGTCAAAGGAAAAGAGAAAGACCAAAAAACGCATTACGCCGAGAAACGGAGATAGACATGAGAAAAATGAACAAGAATTGGATGGAACTAGAAAAGAAGGCCCAGGACAGCGTGGGTTGGAGAATGCTGGTCAGCGGTCTATGCTCCATTGGGAGTAACAGGCGCAAGTAAGTAAGTAAGTAAGTCCGTATTGTAAATATTAACTCCGGACAATATTTTATTGCTACGAATAAGCAGTGATTTGTATTGTTCCCTCCGTGCATAAATCAAGGCATTGTATACGTTGACGATATTTAATCGGACATGAGCACAATGCTTTGTTTCCATGTGAACATTCAATAATGAATAGAACCGTTGTTTAACACTAATGCCTGGGAACATATTAATTTTTCAGCTCCTACAATGTGAAATGATTCCTGATGTCTAATATGAAACCGTATGTCTACGGAAACTGTTGAAAAATACCGATGAAATCAATCTGATTAATTAAGCGTGATCTGTTGAAAATTGTGTAGCATAATTGGATGATTAGCAAAAGTTTGTAGACTCCCATGGATCAAATTCAGAACAAGTATTTCTGATTCATTGACGAGAAATGTGTATCCTGAATGGATTGGTTAAATAAGCTTATGTGTTATAAGTCTGTTGATTCATATTTAGATGTGACATCCAGGAGGAAATTTCATCACACCTATATAAATCGTCACTTAGTTGTAGAATAACGTGTACTTATCACAATGACTGTCAAACCGTTAGCAGATATTTTTAATCATTGTTCAATAATCACATTTTGTAAATGAAAATTATGCAACTATTTGTTGAATTCATTTATGTCATCAATACTGACAATAGTGTATAATGAGTGATGAATTATTTGAGTAATATTTGTTATTTAATATAATTGCCACTGCTTTGTTCTTCAGACGATTCCGAATGTCAACGTTTCGAGTAAACCAACAATTATCGAACAAGAAGTAACAACTCCAGCAGAAATGACTGAAGACAACGAAGAAAGAAAGTCTCGAAATTACTTGTATATTGTCGTATCAGTAGTTGTCGCATTCAGTGTTGTATGCATCGGATGTGTCATAGGGTTATGGTTTTACAGAAAGAAGAGAAGTATGCCATGATTTGCACAAACGCCTTCTTATTTGTTGTTTTCATTATGCTGACTCTGTTATTTTCCTTTTTCATTTTATTGAAAACGCTTTGGATTATGTTAATCATTTCAATAAATTGGAGGTTGTTTCATGGAAATACACACAACCTTCATGATTGTTTGTAGAATATAAAATATGGTTTTCTGTATTTATGTGATTGTTTTCATTCGGTGCAAACTGATTAGTTTTACAAGAGTTTACAGCATTCCATTTGTGAATTAACAGTATCGTGTATACGTGATTATGTGACAATTGTAATCAACAATGAATCCGTTGTGAATGTCCAGTTTGATGAAGTCTCACCACTGAAAAATATCATTTGAAACTGTCGATGTTCGTTGTTTGAAACTGAAATGTCAGAATACCACAATAACATTTAACGATGCACCTCATTCCTCCGTTATTCGATTATTCAGTGTTTAGTAAAAGCTTGATGACAGACTATTGTTAATTAGGTGTTATGAATGCTGATTATGAAATAATTCTATAGGGTTCAACTGATACTCAAGTAATAATGAACAAAGATATATGTTCAATAAATTAGTAACAGTCCTGTCATGGCGTTGCTAAATAAGATGACAGACTTTAAAAACAAGCACACTCCAGTGTTGATGATCGGTTAATAGTCGGAAATATGGAGAAGGATTCTCCAAAGATTGCAATGGTTGTTAAAATATTCTCTTTAATGTTTAGGACCAAAAACTATATCTGGAAAGACACTAACTGCAATTTCCCTTACAAGATTTCAATGAAGATTACGATACTTCAATTAAAAATGTCATAGCTGCTTATGTTAAGTGTTGTGAAGGGATAAGAAGGCAGTCTTTGACATTAAATTCCCTTTTGTTGAAGCAAACTGACCAGTCTTCCCAAGTTTTGTGCGCATCGTGTGCGAGTGACCTCGATATTGTCATTAGGTTGCCAATGAATTGAGCGGAGTTGGATGCTGACACAGAGAGAAATCTAGAACGCGCGTCTCTTCGTCCCATTTGAGACTCGTCAGCTGCCCGCACCTGCATCACAGAGTTGATGTGTCACTGTGGTACTCGAATTCAGTATTGTTTACTTCGAAAATCAACTCGTCATCCCCTAAGCTACTCAGCATGGATACCCATTAACTTCTACACACAGCTACAATACACCATATTTAGGTGGAAACGGATTAATAAATGTTTGTTCTGTGGCAAACTGCATTCTCAGAACTCAAATCTTCTTCGTGATCCTGAATGCCCAAATTGGGACAAAACTGAGTACATTATGTCAGTGTTCTAGACGTTTTGAGAATACCAGACCCCGTTATTAAATTCCAATAAGATATGGGCCTTTTATGATCACATTTCTCTTTTATCCACGATTTTGAATGCGCTTTCCACATGTATGAGCAATTAAATATCTCCTTTCGCTCATTCCGTAATTCCATTGTTGACACAGGCAGTATACCGTCAGGCATTTTATTCGAACTTTGTACTTAGATGGGCACTAACTTAACTTGCCCTCACTAGCTTTCAAAGAAGATTCTGATCCTTTGATTAAAACTTTCATGGCCACCTGTGTTAATTGCTATGATGGGATAAGAATTCAGTCTTTGACATTGAATTCCCGTTTGTTGAGGCAAACACGCACCACAGTAGAGGCTGAAGATATTCCGAGTCACGTTGATTGTTCTAAAGTGTTCGGCGAAGCTGACTTATAGTAGGTCTGTCTTCAGATTCATTCGTATAAACTTTCATCAGATTTAACAACGATTACCATTATTTGTAACTCCACCTGTAGCTCTTCTAGAGTTACTGCCGGTCTCAAGCCTGGGTAAAAAGGAATGATTGGGCATGTGGTTAGCGACCCCATCCCGCCGAAACTAACTCGCCAGAAAAACACTAACCAGAAATTAATTAATTGAAACCATTTAAACTCTGCTCTGAGAGTTAGATCTTCATTTAGAAGAACTATGACGCCTCATGATGAAAGCCAAGTTCGTTAAAGAGTCATGAGGCAGACGGCCCTTCTAACAAATGGGCAACAATTTTTATAGGTACATAGAAGTTCCGGACAATGTGTGAGACCGGAAAGAGCAGTCAAATACTCCGATCGCGAAGAGGAAAATACTCCACACACTCAGCGAGTTGCTCTAATGGTGTCCAAAGAAGCACGAAATGCACTTGTAAGATGGGAATCTCACGGATCCAGAATCATCAAAGCATCATTCAACAAAAATAAGAACGGGATCACGATGAATGCTTTCCAATGATAGACAACACCAGATATGAAGATATCATGAGACGACATGGATTGACTGGGAGAGAGAAAAGAAAATAGACCAAACTGCGACACTACGGATCATCGTCGAACAATCGGTTGAGTGGAACTCGTCACTGTACATCAACTTCATTGATTATGAGAAGGCGTTTGACAGTGTTGATGGGAGATCATTATGGAAATTTCTTCGAATTTATGGAGTTCCCGAGAAGATTGTCAATATTATCCGGAACTCACAAGACGGAATACAGTGATTATTGGTGCATAGAAGACAGCTGACAAATGCATTCCAAGTGAGGTCCGGAGTCAGACAATGCTTTCTAATCTCCCCCTTCCTCCTTCTTCCGGTGGTTGACTGAATTGTGAGGACCTCGACAACTAAGGAAAAGCACGGAATACAATGGACAGCTCGGAATCAATTAGACAATTTGGACTTTGCATATGAACTGGCTCGTCTATCTCCTACAAACGAACAAATGCTGATGAATACAACTAGTGTAGCTGCAGTCTCGGCATCAGTAGATCTCAACATACACAAGGAAAACTCCAACATCGTCAAATGCTACACGGAGCACAACCACTCAATCATACTTCGTGAAGAATCTCTCTAAAACGTGGAATCTTTCATGTACCTGGGCAGCATGACTGATGAAAAAGGAGAATTGGATGCAAAATGAAAGCAAGGATTTGCCAGGCGATGGCCGCATTCCCACAATTAAAGAACATATGGAACTCAAAACAACTGTTCATCAGTTAATATCAAAGTCACAATCCTCAATACGAACATCAAGGCAGTTCTACAGTACGGAGATGGAACTTGGAGAACTACTACAACTATCATCAAAAAGGTACAAGTATTTATAAATAACTGTCTACGCAGGATACTCAACATCCGTTGGCCGGATACCATCAGCAACATTCTTCTGTGGGAGAGAACAAACCAGCTTCCAGCTGAAAAGGAAAAGACGATGGAAATGGATGGGACATACATTACGCAAATTATCAAACTGCATCACAAGCCTGGAGATAATTTGGAATCCTGGAGGGAGGCAAAAAAGCTGAAGTCCAAGTAACACATTACGTTGTGGAATAGAAGCAGATATGGAAAGGATGAATAACAACTGGAAAGAGTTGGAAATGATTGCTCAGGACAGAGTTGGATGTAGAATGCTGGTGAGTGGCCTGTGCTCCTCCAGGAGGAGTAACAGACGTGAATAAGTAAGTAAGTCTATTAAAGAAGAATTGGGAGGAGGACGAAGTACCGACGGACTGAAAAAATGATAACTCATCAATATACTAAAGAAAGGAAATCTGAGCAAATGTGAGGACTACAGATGCATCACACAACTGAGATTGTGACTTGATTTATCCACAATGATCTATTTACTCCTCGTCAAATGTAGTATGTTCGTGCTTATTTCAGCTGTCTTTTTATGTCTGAATCAATGTGTTCAATCAATCAGTGGATTCCATGTATAGTTTCAGAGTGTTTACGCTTTATAACTTCAGTCAATTTTTGAAAAGAATTCAATTACGTGTGTCAAATAGAAAGCGTGAGAGTAATTACAAGGAATGATGGTGTAAGTGCTAATATGTCACATGTGTTCAAACAATCATTTAATGGATACATACTTTTACCACCAAAGTTTCAGTGAAAAATCATTCGTACAGCTAATAATTCCTCTGAAATAATGAAAGGAAAAATAAGTTGTGTTTATACATCTGCATTACGAATACCCGCCCCTTTTAAAAAAACATGCATTTCAACACAGAATGAGTTTGGACACCAGCTATCATCATCTTTTCAACATTTAAATAAAGCGGTTCAAGTAAATGAAAGTTTGAAGGATCTTTATCATTATTATTCTTATTTCAACGACGAGATGAACATTTCAATGTCGACAACTGAGAAGAATATTTTACTCCTGAAACGTCGGTTCTAATACATTTTGCTTAACTAAGATACCGTTGATATCATACCGACAATGCACATACGAAATTATTTTCCGAGATCCTGTTATTCCAATGAATCTGTGTTTTCCCTATTTACCTAGCTATTATGCAGAAATGCTACTTTAATGTCATTAATCCTGATAACTGAGCGAGTGAATTAAGTTCATTTTTATGTTCTATTTGTTCTGGTTCGAATCAATCATGTTGTACTAGCAGGTTGTCATTCGTTTTTCGTTGACTAGATGTTCAAGAAAGCGCATGAGTTCAAAGTTTATGATTATACGAGTATGATATTCAAGAAAATGTGACGAGAGACACTAAACGTTTAAGAACTAAGTAAGTGACAGACAAGATTTATAGGATATCGCAAATGGCATGGCAGTTCACGTGCTTCAACAATGCAAACTGATTTCCCACACAACATTGCTTATTGTTGTAGCTGTAGTTAGATTCAATTCATTGAATCTACTACGAAGTGTCACAGTGGTGAGATGTCGGTTTTATAGTAGTTTGAACAGACAGTAGAGCAGGTGGTTTTCACTTGAGTGACTGCATCATTAGATCTGTTATTTCTACTCAATCAATTAGTGCCTATTTTGAAAGTAAATCGCTGTTTTATTCCACGTTTTCATTGGACAGTAATACGTGCTGTGAACACATTTTAGGTTACCAAATCACAGAAACAAAATAATCACTGTGTACTGCTGAGTTTTCATGAAATAATCAAGTTAAGTAATGATTCGTTTACGCAAAAAAGAAAGTGAGAAATAAACAACAAGACAAAATATCAATGGATGATATAATAACTCACTCTCATTCGAAATCTCATATTCATTCCGCGTACCCCTATTTACGGTAGTGTAAATTAATCCTGATACCGTTTTTCCTGTCACATCTATTTCACCACTGTTTTCTGAATGAAAATATACAACTTGATTGACAATCTGCAGTGAATGAGGGAAACACTTTGAAATAAACTGCAGACTAAAATGAATCGTATGAACCGTAATTAGTTTGCTGTGAGGCGTCAAATTATTTACAAGCTGAACAAAATATGATATCAGTAGTAGTTTTAAATGTTAGAAAAAGTATAAAACTGATTTACTGGATAAATTAAAACAACGTTGACTCATGGAATGATATGTGAATAAGCAAAACTCAGTAACCGTTTTTGCTCGAAGAAAATGATTCGCTTACCATCAGTGGACATCTGTAGTGCACTGACGTCTGAGCCGTAGAATTTAAACGGAAATTTCGCAGTGAATTCCTGAAAATATACAAACAGATGAATTAATACCTCCATTGCAAACTGAGGTCAACTCACCTGACGAATAGCCAATTTTACAAACTTGTCATTTACAACTGGAGAAGGCTGATTACGGCGGATTGTCTGGAAATAGTAGTAATAGTGAGACTGAATATGTGTATTACAACCTGACTGATTACTTACGTATTCATGTGAGTCGTCTCCAAAAATTAATTTGCTATATTTCAATAGTCCAGGATTCTCACAAATTTCATGACAATCGAAAAATGTTGAAATTATTACGATGACGGAACTGAGCAGTATGAACTGGCTAGATGAAAAAGTATATCTGAAATAGTTCAGATGAACAAAACAACGTTATCTCATTAGATCACATTGAAATTCATATAACACCCTCACTTGTCTCAACTGTGCAGTCAATATTTACCCCATCATATTGTCCAAAACGATGATAATTGTTGTTAGATCTTGTTGAGTTTAAATAGATTTTAAAGTGTTAATTTGGTTCTTTCTGATTGGATGGATCAAAGTGTGATCATTTAGACGATCAAAATTCATAAAACCATACGATCATTGTTAACCAAACATCATGTTGATAGATGAACACATCGTTAAGCAATATTCTTCTAGCTAGCTTGTTGTTTTCAATAAATATCTATGAATTTATTGCCAATGATGCATTGTTTCTATTTAGTTGATTAAATTAATATTGACACATACTGCTTTTAATGTATGTCTAAATTTACTTTTTGACATTTGAATATTATTTCAATCAAATTAACTCTATCTGATGATTCCATCATTGTTGAATGTGGAATTGTAACATGTGAACAAAGTCACATCAATTCTATTTGTCCAAGGTATATTTAGTCTACGCAAAATATAATGAATTAATTAGATGGTGGTTGGAGGTAGTCGACAGGAAACCCTGGATCGTGCTACTTGGCACTCATCAGCAAGGTGTACCGATAATTTTGAGGGAACTAGTGCTTCCTGGTGGATTCGATCACTTGACACCCAGTTTCACAGTTAGAGACGTTACCATTGAGCTATCCGTGCCGCAACTGACCTCCTGCAGTACTGAGATGTATTTATAGCGACTGACGTGCAATTGAGTCTATTCTCATTTAATTCACTTAAGCCCTTTTGCTAACTTATTTACCGGACAAAGTTATCCGCACTATAACAATTTATTGTACCCTTATTATTTTGTGCTTGTATGAAATACGTATGCTTGAATATTGTTTACGCCCTACGCATTTATTCACTCTGCTAGTCTTACTACTAACTGCTTATTTGATTCGATTACTCATTCATTTCACATGGTATATATATGTCCATGTTATTCATATTCAACACTTACTCACTCACTCACTCACTCACTCACTCACTCACTCACTCACACACTCACTCACTCACTCACTCACTCACTCACTCACTCACTCACTCACTCACTCACTCACTCACTCACTCACTCACTCACTCACTCACTCACTCACTCACTCACTCACTCACTCACTCACTCACTCACTCACTCACTCACTCACTCACTTACTCACTCACTCACTCACTCACTCACTCACTCACTCACTCACACACTCTCGTCTCGCTCTTGCTCTGGCTCTCGCTCGCTTGCTTGCCTTTCGACACAACTCTTCTATGTTTGTTTAACGCATCTGTACATTTGAATATATGTGTGTGGTCTCGTAAGGAACGTAATCAACACTTCGTATTTGCCTTCTGATTAATATACCGTTTGGGACGTTATATAGAACGGTTATCAAGACGAACTGTATACGAAGTTTAAGGATTATGTCGAATACCGACCATCACATAACTGGTGATCCCTACGCGCGAACACGAAACAATCTTCGACAACATAATCCAATTCCTAAAATCCAACGTACTCTTTTACAATTGTAACTATCATTTGGATTATAATCATAACTGTGGATTTATTATCTCATTATCCTAATTATACGTACATTATCTCACAAATATTATTGAATATAACGATAACATTCATAGTAAACAACGATATTTTACAAACAATTGATATTTTGGTGCAATTTAGTAAGTCCATTTTTTGTTATAAATTGTACCATTTGTTTTTATCATTGTTTTTATCGACTCACTTTTCTCTGTGACATTCGCATTATATTCGTGTACTTTTTGATCTTTATAAATATGTCTTTAAGTAACGATACAATAGAACTTTCCCAAACGCCGTTCGTGAGGTCCATTAATGTAACTATTCCCCCTTTCAAAGTCACGGATCCTCAACTTTGGTTTATCAGGCTTGAACATTACTTTGTAGCTAATCGTGTTCATACACAGCGAGATAAATTTGGCCACGCGAGCTCACTACTTCCAGATGAAGTAGCAGACAATGTACGAGAGGTTTTAATTAAGCCAGACATAGGAAAGCCATACGACACATTAGAACGGGCAGTGATTGAAGCCGTCTCATTAAGCGACCGGCAAGCCATCGAACAGCTTCTCAGTCAAGTGCAGATAGGAGATAGGACTCCATCGCAGTTAAAAAACTATATGAGAAGCGTAATCGGAGACAGAAAAGTAGATAAAAACATATTTTATCAGCTGTGGTTACGACGACTTCCAGCGAATGTGCAACAGATCTTTGCAGTTGAGGACAGCGATGTCAATATGGACAACATTGCTAAGATAGCTAATAGAATATACGAAAGAAGCAAGCAAGCAAGCCCTCCACTACACAACGTGACGGTAGACGATAGACTTGATACTCTACAGAAGGAAATAAATGTTTTATGCTGCAAGCTGTCAGAGTTAACGCAGAGAGAAAAGCTAAGAAGGTCATTGCGGGATCGCTCGCGTGACAGGTGCCGGTCAACTTCTAGACGACGTACAACTCCCGCGATATGTTGGTATCATCAAATGTTCGGCTACAGGGCTAGAAAGTGTCTGCAACCTTGTAGATTTAACAGAGCTGGTAACCGATACCCACGAGTATCAATGGCAACGGCATCAACGCACATAATGCCTAAAAATGGTCGCCTCTTTTATATACAAGACCGAACCACTGGCGCGCAATTCTTAGTTGACGCTGGAGCGGAAATTAGCGTAGTACCCCCAGTTAGCGAGAAAAGAAAAAACGTTAATCCCTCATTAGTGCTAAGAGCAGCAAATAAATCAGATATTAAGACATATGGCAGACGGAAATTGTCCCTAGATTTTGGACGTGGCGCTTCATACCGCTGGGACTTTGTTATAGCAGACGTATCAATGGCCATAATAGGTATAGATTTCCTATGTAACTTTGACCTGATAGTAGACTCTCGACAACACAGACTTATAAACGGCAGTCAAACCACTTCGATAAAAGGAATACTTACGGAAGCCGTTTCAATGAACCTTGTGATAGATAAAAGTCGCAATGATCCATATAAATTGTTGTTAAAACAGTTCCCTGAACTCGTAAAAGCAACATACAATAAAGCGGATCTCAAACATTCTATTCAGCATCACATCGTAACGAATGGTCCACCAATCAATCCAAGACCAAGAAGGTTAGATCCAAAAAGACTAGCTATCGCAAAACAAGAATTCGACAAGCTGATGAGGCTAGGCATCGTAAGGCCATCAAACAGCCCGTGGGCATCCCCACTACATATGGCCTCGAAAAAGAATGGAGAGGTTAGACCATGCGGAGATTACAGAGCACTGAACAAACAAACAGTAGCTGACAGATATCCTATACCGCACATCCATGATTTTACCTACAGTATAGAGGGCACTACTATCTTCTCGAAGATCGACTTAGTCAGAGCATACTACCACATCCCTGTTGCCCCACAAGACATACCGAAAACTGCGGTAACAACCCCATTTGGGCTATATGAATTCCTGAGTATGCCTTTCGGACTGACTAACGCGGCACAAACCTTTCAGTGGTTTATCGACCAGGTCATTAGAAGTTTACCTGGGGTATATGCGTATATGGACGATTTATTAGTAGCTAGCGCCATTAAAGATGAGCATATACAACAACTACGGCAATTATTTATGCGACTCAGAGAGCATGACATTTCTATGAACATTGAGAAGTGTGAGTTCGGAAAAGAGTCCTTACAGTTCTTAGGTCACAATATAACTTCTCAAGGCATCACACCAATAGCAACAGAAGTCGACGCCATTAGGAATTATCCTCTATCCGACTCATGGAAAAAGTTACGCAGATTTCTCGGGTTAATAAATTAATACAGACGATTTATTCCGAATTGTGCGTCAATATTCCAACCATTAAGAGATGCGTTACGCGGAAACGCACGGACATTCCAATTATCACCAGACACGATTCAAGCGTTCGAGCACGCTGAAAAAGCACCAAATAAAAAAGTGACACTTAACAGACGAAAGAGCGAAACACCGTTAGCTATCATGACAGATGCATCAGACGTAGCGGTAGGAGCCATTTTACAACAATTAGTAAATGGCATATGGGAACCGCTCTCATTTTTTTCGAAAAGACTGAATCCGACTCAAACCAGATATAGTACTTTCGGAAGAGAACTCCTAGCAATCTACTTAGCAACCAAACACTTCCGTCATATGGTCGAAGGCATAAATTTTACCGTCTATACAGACCACAAACCACTAACGAAAGCATTAAGTGCAAAGCAAGACAATTATTCCCCTTGAGAGAGATCCGACAACTAGAGTTCATTTTACAGTTCACGTCCGACATACAATAAGTTAAAGGACAAGAAAACGATATGGCCGACGCATTGTCAAGAGTAACGATGAGCACACTTATGGCAAGTCGGATTGATTACAACGGTCTGGCAAAGTTGCAGGGGAGAGATATCGAGTTAAATAAACTCAGATCCGGTGGTACAACATCATTAGTACTCGAAGAGGTGCAGTTTGGTAACACGAAAGTAATTTGCGATACATCAACAGGCCGACCGCGACCATTTATCCCAAAAACGTTGCGACACAAAATATTCGAAAGCATGCACAACATGTCGCACCCGGGAATAAAAGCCACGATAAAGCTGATTAGTGCACGATTCGTATGGACAAACATGAATCACGATGTACGTAATTGGACACAAGCATGCATGAAGTGCCAAAAAGTCAAAGTAAATCGCCATACAAGCTCTGCAGTGGGTCCGTTTTCACACCCAGACACTAGATTTGAACATATACACATCGATATTGTAGGACCACTGCCCGTTTTAAATGGATACAACTATATCTTTACATGCATCGATAGGTTTACACGATGGCCGGTAGCAGTGCCGATAAAAGACACCTCAGCTGAAACGGTAGCTAAAACCCTAGTTGAAAATTGGATTTCTTACTACGGTGTACCAACGATTATCACAACTGATAGAGGAGCACAATTCGAAAGTCGACTCTTTCAGCAGCTTACAGAACTCCTCGGTATTAAACGAATCCGAACGACGTCGTACCATCCTATGGCAAACGGAATGGTCGAACGCCTACATAGGCAATTAAAAGCGTCCCTTACAGCCGTCATCGTTAACAACGATTGGTCTAATAAACTTCCCCTAGTAATGTTAGCTCTAAGAGCAACAATTAAACAGGACATGGGATGTTGTCCAGCCGAGTTGGTATACGGAACTACCCTACGGTTACCCGGAGAATTTTTCACTTCAAGTAAAAGTGTCCCGACTGATGTAATCGGCTATGTGCAACGCCTGAGAAAGCACATGAGCGACTTAAAAATAACACCTCCCAGACCACAACGACGACGAGTATTCATACCACAGGGACTGCATAACAGCACACACGTATTCATTAGAAGAGATAAAGTAAAACCGCCTCTTCAACCGAGTTACGACGGCCCATTTAAAGTGATAGACAGGACACATAAAACGGTTACCATAGAGAAAGCTGGGAAGACAGATGTAATTAGCATCGATCGAGTAAAGCCAGCTTTTATCGATAGCGAAATTCAACCAACAAGTGCAGACTCCTCTAAGATGGTCACACTGGCGAAACACGAGTCCCAAAAATCAACGACGTTAGCGCAACAAAAAGACAAGACTCCGATAACAACAAGATCTGGCCGCAGAGTAAGATGGCCCCAACATTATGTCGCTACAATTTTCTATTAATAATAATCTACTATTTTAAATATTAATTATAACTTCTACTTTATTGTATACACTTACATTGTTAAGCTCATGTTATACGCTATAAAACTCAACGTATCTTATGTACCCTTACACTTATACGTATAATTTTTGTTTAAAATGTAAAGACAATATCGCATTCCTTCTATTTCTTGCTATTATTTTATGTATCATCACGGACGGGCACAAACCAAATGTACAGCACACACTAACTTCATCGTAATTTTACATAAGCCATTTTTTTCAAACGATTGTAACTACACTATTCAGTCTACTATTTTTTTGTATGCAAACACAGACGTTTTTCCATATATCTTTGTTTGCAGGGGGGAGCCATTATAGCGACTGACGTGCAATTGAGTCTATTCTCATTTAATTCACTTAAGCCCTTTTGCTAACTTATTTACCGGACAAAGTTATCCGCACTATAACAATTTATTGTACCCTTATTATTTTGTGCTTGTATGAAATACGTATGCTTGAATATTGTTTACGCCCTACGCATTTATTCACTCTGCTAGTCTTACTACTAACTGCTTATTTGATTCGATTACTCATTCATTTCACATGGTATATATATGTCCATGTTATTCATATTCAACACTTACTCACTCACTCACTCACTCACTCACTCACTCACTCACACACTCACTCACTCACTCACTCACTCACTCACTCACTCACTCACTCACTCACTCACTCACTCACTCACTCACTCACTCACTCACTCACTCACTCACTCACTCACTCACTCACTCACTCACTCACTCACTCACTCACTCACTCACTCACTCACTCACTCACTCACTCACTCACTCACTCACTCACTCACTCACTCACTCACTCACTCACTCACTCACTCACTCACTCACTCACTCACTCACTCACTCACTCACTCACTCACTCACTCACTCACTCACTCACTCACTCACTCACTCACTCACTCACTCACTCACTCACTCACTCACTCACTCACTCACTCACTCACTCACTCACACACTCTCGTCTCGCTCTTGCTCTGGCTCTCGCTCGCTTGCTTGCCTTTCGACACAACTCTTCTATGCTTGTTTAACGCATCTGTACATTTGAATATATGTGTGTGGTCTCGTAAGGAACGTAATCAACACTTCGTATTTGCCTTCTGATTAATATACCGTTTGGGACGTTATATAGAACGGTTATCAAGACGAACTGTATACGAAGTTTAAGGATTATATCGAATACCGACCACCACATAATCACAACTGATTGATCACCGGGTGGTGACCAATGTCATGTGTTTCAAGTCCTTTATTATTAGTGCATATGGAATGAGACCGACCATGATGCAATGTGGCCACCAGTCGACTGTCGTCTACCTCAAACCACCATCTCAACTCAATATATAGTGCACGCAGTGTCGAGTCACCTAGACTGGTGGCCACATTGCGTCATGGTGAATGAATAACAGTCTACACTTTCGTAAATCAATAGTAATTTCAGTGAAAGAAACCAAGACTATTTATGTTTTGATTATTTTTGCAAAGAGTAATTCTTCGTATTGTGAAGGTGAATTCTGCACTTCAAAATGTTGTCGACAATCAATAACATTTTGCATTCTCGTGTATTACAATATGTAGTTGAATAAACGGTTGATCAGCATTAGAACTATCTTCATTTGTATATGAAATTGTACCACTAATATATGGTCTGTTATCACATGACTATTGATTTTTTTATTAGTACTATCATCAGTGTAAGTAGTAGTAGGCTTATGTAATCATATAACTTATTCACTAAGGCTTGATAAGAATTTACCTGAGTGTTAGATCAGTTATTGATATCCATGGAAATCCTGTGGATTGGAATAGTGAACTAATCTCATAGAATCATTGTCAATTCCTCCTCATAGGATAAGTTCACATTAATGTCGATTGAAACTTGATGTTTTTCATATGATGATTAGGTTTAATAAACATTTCAAGTTTATAAATTATTTTATTCGGTATTCATTGAATTCCATTGAGTTTGAAGAGAGTTCATGTTCACTAATAAAAACTATATATCGATGACATGATTCCATTCACTAAGATAACATATAATGCATATCAGTGAATGCAAAAATATATTAGTGTACCGGCGAATACACAAGGGTCAGTAATGATAGAGCTGAACGTATTATTCACTTTTTCACTCATCACCATAGTACAACAGCGAATTTCTCGAATCTAATTATTTTCTGAACAGCATACATTCAATGTGCCTCACTTAATTCGAGAACTGCCATGTTGTATCTTCTCATTAAAGCAACATTTGGGACATAGACCTCGTGACTTCCAAAGAATTTCGGCATTCACGAAGTGGATTCACAATTCTTCAAAATGATGATCTTGCATAATTCGCTATGCTGAATTAGTATGATGTAAACGATATTTTCTGGTCAGCAATTTTTAGACCAAGTATAAAAGAGCAATTAGTTTATACAAACACCACTGACTTTCAAATAGTTTGCAAGTAAGAATAAGATTTGAGAAACTGAGAGTTCTGTCCGATACACACTTAACACCAACGTCTATCATTTCTGTCACTTCCTATACAATCTTCAAAGTAAAATTTATGATTTCATATTCTCAGTGTAAATTATTTGAGCATTTAGTTAATGAGCATATTTCTGCTGAACTCAAGTGTTTGCAGAAACATCATTGATCATACTTTGTTGTTGTCTATCATCTCATTTTATCTCTTTAATCAAACAATATGGTATTCTCTTTACTGTATGCTGTATGGTGGGCGTAATATGAATCTTAATTAGAATAGAACTTATCGCATTCCAATGATGTGCTTATGTGACTGACCTTCACCTACATACATTCATGGAACTGAAATGAGTGAATTTCTCATCTCACAAAAGCATGATACTTTTCTAAATATAAAATGAAGTGAAAACAATTCATTTGGCTGTCAATTCATAGAAAGTCTCACTCTAACTATGAATGAACACTTTGACCATTCGCCAACTAATTTCTGGTGAGTTTAGTCGTCGTTTACTCATAGAATCATTTGGTTTTCACCTTCTTTAAAATTAAGAGAATGACATATTAAGAGTATTGACTGAAATCAAAGTAGTGAATAATTGTTGTAGGATAGTAAATCATTTGATCACTTCGAAAGTTATCAGTGTAGTGCTATGCAGATTGTAAGCTTTTTGATTGGATCATAAATCCATTAGTGTTAGACAACCACTGAGAACATAAAAGCATAAAACGGCCATCTCATCCTATATAGAACTCACCAACAGAGTGATTCGAATAGACGACTATCGGTCTCACGTGCGAACACTTGATCTAAATTTCACCGACCCGGTCGGCATCAAGCGGTATTAATGTCTGAGTTCAACCAATTCATGACATTGTGCGACTGTCCACTATTTTGTTCAGTGAGTAACTGCATCACAACACACATGGATAAAATCCACTGGTCACGGCTTCTTACTTGAAATCCAGGAAATCCATTTTGAAGCCAGTCACTAGTCACCACATAATATGGAGTCCCATACTGTTCGGTGCATCCAGGTTTACAATGATGGTAAAGTTTTGATCTACTCATGAATTCAACTAATAAATTACTTCCATCTCTACAAACCCACATTGTAGTACGTTGATCTTCAATCGGTGTTTTACATTCTTAGTATATTTTGTAGAGAATAACATAATAAAATGGAGAAAGTGATGATTATTATTCATCCTTATATTTTAACGCTGGCTTAATCGTCTAGTAGAGTTATGTATTTACTCGAGATTATTCAGAAGCCTGAACACCAGTTGTAGAAATATTTTATTGTTAAAGAATAATAAAATCAATTGAAAAAACGTCAACACTTTTTACATCACTGACTACATCACACATCACTTCATGGAACGCGTCTAGAGAACAACTTGGACCGAATAGAAGGAAGTGAAATTCGGATCGGCCACAACGATCGGCTACTTACCTACGTCTTTTACTCCTTGTCGAGGAGCATAGGCCGCTCACCAGCATTCTACATCCAACCCTGTCCTGAGCAATCCATATCACCTCTTTCCAGTTGTGATTCATCCTTTCCATATCTGCTTCTATTCCACAACTTAATCTGTTCTTTGGACTTCCGCTTTCCCGTTTCACTTCAACATTCCAAATTATCTCCAGCCTTGTGATGCAGTTTAATGATTTGCGTAATGGATGTCATATCCATCTCCATAGTCGTTTCCCAATTTCCTTATAACAAATCACGTGAAATCGAGTTTGTTCACATTTAATTCAATCAAGTCATTTTATTAACTTATTAACGAACTGAGTCATCCTAACAACAACCTATCTATATCATTGTATCTTCATTACTATTGCGAATGTATGAACATGAATGCTTGAATATTGCTTACGGCCCATGCATTTATTCACTATGAGTTACAAAAAGGGTATTGTACGAACCCTTTTTGACCGCGCTCAAAAAATCTGTTCAAAAGAATACCTTAATGATGAAATTAATCTGATTACTAATGTTCTACGCGATAACGAATACCCATTGAAATTTATCCAGAAATATGCCAAAAGCAATCCTCATACAAAATACGATGGAGTAGAAAGAAAAACCTGTTTTTTACACTTACGTTTCAAAGGTGATGAAATCGCTGGAATAATCAATCAAAGAATAAACTCTGCGTTGAAAGTCACCTACCCAGCAGCAAAACTTATGACAGTATGGCAAACGAACTGCTCACTTCAACAAACCAAAATCGACAAGCCCTCTTTTCTTAGTAGCTTCAACTGCATCTACCAATTTACATGTACGTGCCAAAGCACATACATTGGAAGAACTGATAGAAGAGTGCATGTCCGCGTTTCTGAGCATGTTCCAAAAAACTTGAGGCTGTGTGGGACCAGGGCTTTCAACAGTGCAATAGCTCGACATCTACTTGACACCGGGCACACCATCGACATTCCTCATGCTTTCAAAGTTATCAATGGACAAAGAAGTACGACCACCCTCCGTTTTGCTGAAGCTATTATGATCAAAAAACTTAAACCTGACTTATGCATTCAAAAAGAGACGTTAATTAGCTTATCACTACCCTGGTAACCCTTTATTATTATTATTATTTTATTTTTATTTATTTTAAAATATTTATATTCCTCCCCTATTACATAATTCTTAAACCACATTATTATTTACGCATTTCCACCACCTGATCCTCCTAAATTATCTTAACTTTTCATATTCTATTTAATTATTATTACGTAACGTATCTTATGATTATTCAATTGCATTATTACACCACCCAACCCGAATTAATTCCTTTTGACCTCTGACCTGTTCTAGCATATATATATATATAGTTATTATTGTAACCCGGTTATTTACACTCATCTATGTCATTTGTTTTCATTCTATCTCAATGTAAAAATTCTATCACATTTTTTGGTTTGTAAGCAGCTGACGAGAAACCTCGAAATAATATGAATTCATACTATTCTGCACCAATATTTGTTCTTGCTTTATTTAAATTCATAAAAGGAACCAATTGCATGAAATTTATTCACTATGCTAGCTTTACTACTAACCACTTATTTGATTTGATGACTCATTCATTTCATTATGTATATATATGTCCATGTTATTCATATTCATTGCTCTCGATCTCGCTCTCTTGATTGTACTCGCTCACTCATATTCGCTCACTCGCTCGATGGCTTGCTTGCCTTTCGGCAAAACTCTTGTACGCCTGTTTAACTCATCTGTAAATTTGGATAAATGTGCGTGATCTCGCAATAAACGTAATCAACGCTTCGTATTCGCCTTCTGAATAATATACCGTTAGGCCGTTATATAGAACGGTTATCAAGACGAACTGTATACGAAGTTTAAGGATTATATCAAATGCCGACTACCACATCCTCTTCAGCTGGAAGCTGGTTTGTTCTCTCTCACAGAAGAATGTTGCTAATGGTATCCGGCCAATGGATGTTGAGTATCCTGTGTAGACAATTGTTTATAAATACTTGTACGTTCTTCAGTCTTCAGACTTCATTATTAAGGATAGGAGGTCTATCGACCTATATTAATCCTTGCATTCTGTAATATTCTAGAGGTCCAATCTCGTTTTGAATGTATCGACAGAAGGTGCTTATATTACGTGTTCCGGTAGAGAATTCCAGTAATTCACTACTCGGTGCGAGAAACGAAACTCCAGATGAAGACGATTTGATCTCGGTTTTTGAACTTCCTTCTAATATCCTCTCAAATGATCAGTCGTGGACGGAAGTAAAAGATAAGACATGTTAATACCAAGGTCATCGTTTAGTATACGATAAGTCAATATTCGATCACCCCGTATTCTACGGTAAGATAACGGAAATAAGTTCATGTGTCTCTGTCTGTCTTTATAAGATAGGTCAGATAGACCTTGTACCATCTTAGTACCTCGTCGTTGGACTCTTTCTAGCATCTCTGATTCATACTTGAAACAAGGACTCGCTGCTTGAATCCCATATTCGAAATGTGGTCGTACATAAATCGGGTATAGTAATCTAAATATTTCATCATCTAAATACTGGAAAGACCTACGAATAGACCATAATATCCTATAGCCTTTTGCAGCAGCAGCCTCGCAGTGACTAGTTGTTTCGAGATCACTGCTTAATATGACTCCTAAGTCTTCATAGTTTCTTACTTTGGGTAGGACGAATCCACATATTGTAAAGTGATATCATTATTTGCATCACTAAACTCTTATTAGGATTTACTTCTAGTGACCACCTGTCAAACTATGCCACCAATGAGCTAAGATAATTCTGTATTACTATCCTATCAGACATACTGTGTATGGGTCTCCAAATTTTTATGTGATCATCGAAGAGTAGGACGGATGATTTCGCTATAGCTTGTAATTCATTTACATAAAGCGAAAAGAGAAGAAGACCGAGGATTGTACCTTGGGAACCCCACTTTTTACAGGTACTCACGAGGAGAGAGCCCCATGTACCCTCACCCTTTGTCTCCTGTCATGGAGAAAGTCACTTATCCAATTGACGACTGTATAATGGATTCCAAAACGTTCCAGTTTGAATTTGAGACCAGAGTGGGAGACTTTATCGAAGGCCTTACTTAGATCTATGAAGATCACATCCACAGGAATATTCTGATCTTTCGCAGCAGCCCAATCTTCTCTTGCGATGAGAAGATTTGTCAAGCATGATAGGCCTTTCCGAAAACTATATTGTTCCTTGGAGAAAAGTTTATGCCCTTCAACATAGTTTATAACAGATATCCGAATGATTTTTTTCATCAGTTTTACAACTGCACTAGTTAAGCTAACAGGTCTATAGTAACTAGCTAAATCCCTACTATCAACCTTATACACCGGACTTATTATAGCGTCTTTCCAGTCTCTGGGCAGTCTGGACTGCCTTAGAGACATGTCAAACAATTTCACTAATGATTCAGCAATTACATCTGATATGGCTTTCATAATCCTAGGCTGAATATCATCAGGGCCACTGGAATTATCAGGTTTGAGTTATGAAGTAGCCTTAAAACAATACCTTTCTCAATGACTACAGGGTCCATCAGCGAGCCGCCGTGATCACAGTGAATCGTTGGTCGTTCCTCATTACCGATAGACAACACTTTACTGAGATATTCCGATAAAGCTTCAGCTTTTTCGGTATCATTTTCTGCCAAGACTAACGGATTTTCTTGTATCAAAAGTGATGGAATTCCATCGCTTCTCGGAGTTCACCATTTTAAATACGAGAATAACCGTTTCGGACTATATCTAGAATCCCTAACCAATTGTTTTTCATTTGGTTAACACCAAAACGTGTGGGTTTGGATACTTGCTGCACTAGTGCATGCTCCATTATTGTTACCAGGAACCTACTATCAAAGGAGTTTGTAGATCCTTCCGTGGTCATCTCAGTCCAACTATTATCAGGTGAATGAAAGTCTCCTATTATCAAGCATCTGGTATTTGCAATCCAAAGATGAATGTGCTCTAAAACAAAGTCATCAGCTAAGCAGATCGGGATGCGATAGATGACACCGAGCATAAATGTACGAAATCCGATAGCCAATTTACAGCTAATCACTTCACAAAAACCGCTATCATGGGATTCGCTAGCAGAGGAGCGGTTATTTATATTATTGGCTATATATAACAGGACACCACCTCCTTTTCTACATCTATGTCTATCACTTCTGAGATAATGGTATTCGAATAATTCTGGTGTAATGTCTAAGTCATGGACTAACCAAGTTTCTGTCACTGCTACGATGAGTGGCTTTAATCTGTCCACCAATGCTTCTAGTTCATAGAACTTATTTCCTCACCGTTTCACCGACGGGTTTCTTGTTCAGCTAATGCTTTCTTCCTTTTTATTCTATCTTCCAGAGGCGTATCAGGTCTAACCCATATATCGGAATTGTCGTGACAGCGAGCGCTACTTGATAGATGATTCCATTGCTTCTCCGATCCTAGGATTACCTTAAAGAGTTTACATGGTCGGGGTTCAACATTGTCCTCAGTCCTCTTACCTATTCTAATCAGTTTTTTGACTTGAACTCCTTTAAAATCATCTGGTAAGGTACTACGAATATATTCTCCCATCTTCTCTAAGTCATGCGCGTGTCTAATTTTGAGATCAGGGTCATTTGACTCCAGCAATTTGCTCACAATGATATTTGATTAGATTAGATTCTTCTTATCACTCACGCAAGGGTGGGCTTCTCTCTTATTATCAGATTTTGGCAGTGCATCAGATTTTAGTGGTACATTTAGTGACTCACATTGGGAGTCCACCAGTGACTTGATAACCATCTGTGTACTACCAGCAGCCTTCTTCTTTTCGTTTCGTTTTCGCCGTACTGTAGTCCAATTTTCCTCCCTCAGGACACTGGGACTAATTGGAGCAGTGTCGGTTTTATCCAGATCTTCAGTTTTCACTAGGGGTGCATGGTTACCAGTGTCAGTGTCAGGTGGCACTACTTTCGTCGTTAATGTTAACTGAGATTTCAATCTTCCGTCAGTCAAAATCGTTTGTTTAAGACGTCTCGTAACTTCAGGTACTACACTGACATATCCGTCACTGTCACTGCTCGTGTTACCAGCTCATTTGCCATCGTTCTTCTTACAGGCTCATAGCCTCCTGTATTAGCAACGTCTTATTTGCACAGCAAAACATGCAGAGCCAATGTGAGTTGGGCTTCGAACACCTTTTGTGTGCAGTGGGACTTAAACGGGTGCACATCTTATGAAACCACTTTTTGCATTCATCACACTGCATTCGTTCCTCCACAGGGAACAAACAGGTTGCTTGTCCAAATTTGTGAGTACTACCAACCATTCTGGTCAGATTAAGGTGTAAAACACAATATGATCGCAGCATGAACACAGTGCCAGTCAATGAGTAAAAAGGTACCACATGACAAACTTTAGCAAGATTTCAAACCTTAACTAAAGTACTTTGATTTGGACCAAGAATGCTTTTGATGCAACAATTACACAAAAGCAAGGATAATTACAACAAGTAAAAAATCAGTGCCCTTTTTGAAACACCGATGACAAACTAATTCAGAAACAGAAATGATACTCTAATCGAATACTTTAACTGAAATAAGCTCAATTAAAGTGAAAACACTAGTCCTGATACGTAATAAACGATCAAAACAATAGAATTTACTGAACGAAGAAAACTACTACTGTCCTTCTAATGACAGTTGTAGCAGTTCTCCAAGTTCCATCTCCGTACTGTAGAACTGCCTTGATGTTCGTATTGAGGATTGTGACTTTGATATTAACTGATGAACAGTTGTTTTGAGTTCCATATGTTCTTTAATTGTGGGAATGCGGCCATCGCCTGGCAAATCCTTGCTTTCATTTTGCATCCAATTCTCCTTTTTCATCAGTCATGCTGCCCAGGTACATGAAAGATTCCACGTTTTAGAGAGATTCTTCACGAAGTATGATTGAGTGGTTGTGCTCCGTGTAGCATTTGACGATGTTGGAGTTTTCCTTGTGTATGTTGAGATCTACTGATGCCGAGACTGCAGCTACACTAGTTGTATTCATCAGCATTTGTTCGTTTGTAGGAGATAGACGAGCCAGTTCATATGCAAAGTCCAAATTGTCTAATTGATTCCGAGCTGTCCATTGTATTCCGTGCTTTTCCTTAGTTGTCGAGGTCCTCACAATTCAGTCAACCACCGGAAGAAGGAGGAAGGGGGAGATTAGAAAGCATTGTCTGACTCCGGACCTCACTTGGAATGCATTTGTCAGCTGTCTTCTATGTACCATTGTGCACTGTCAGACACCTTCTCATAATCAATGAAGTTGATGTACAGTGATGAGTTCCACTCAACCGATTGTTCAACGATGATCCGTATTGTCGCAATATGGTCTATGCACGACCGATCCTCACGGAATCCAACTTCTTGATCTCGAAGTTGGGCGTCTACTGCGTCTTTCATCCGGTACAACAACACTCTGTTAAGGACTTTCCCTGGTATTGACAGTTGTGTAATGCCTCTGTAGTATTCACATTTGCTCAGGTCTGCTCTCTTCGGGATCTTGATGAGGTGTCCTTCTTTCCAGTCCATCGACACTTGTTTCTCCTCCCAAATTTTTTTAAATAGAAAGTAAAGCACGTTTGTAGTTACTTCGATGTCTCAGTACAGTGCTTCAGCTGGTACATTGTCGGGTCCTGCTGATTTCACGCTCTTGATTTGTATGATGGCCATTCTGCCTTCTTCGATCGTTGGTGGATTGACATCTATAGATAGATCTGTGTGTGCTGCTTCGATGTCCGGTGGATTCATTGGAGCCGGCCTATTCAAAAGTTCCTCGAAGTACTCTACCCATCTGTTCGGCTGTTGTTGAATTTCAGTGATTTGCTTGCCTTCTTTGTATTTGACCGGTCTCTGGTTTACTGTATTTCCCTGCTAGTTTCTTCGTTGTATTATAAAGCTGTTTCATATTTCCATCTCTTGCGGCTCTTTCTGCCGTCGTTCCTTGTTCTTCCCAATATTTCTACTTGTCGGCCTCAATGCTCTTCTTCATTTGCTTGTTTGCCTCTGTGTACTCAGCTTGTGTCTAGGCTAGCTCTGCTCGTGTTCGGCTGTTATTAGTTGCTGTCTTCTTGTTCTTCCTTACTTCAATCTTGTCCAGTGTTTCTTTAGAGATCCATCCTCTATAATGATGCTTATTGCCACCTGCTGGCACCTCTCAACACGTTGACGTTAGTGCTTCTTTGATACTTTTCCACTTATCCTCCATAGTAGTTTCTTCTTCCTTGAGTAAATCCTATAAGGCTTGGAACCTGTTGTTGAAAACTAGCCTGAATCCGTTGAATTTGTTAGTAACTCGAATGAAGGCTGTATTATACCTTTTTAGTGCTGTTTGTCCAGTTGTCCAGTTCTTCTTTAGCTTCAGGTTTAAATTGGCCACAACTAGGTGGCGTGGTGATCTGAAGCTCTGTCAGCTCCTCTCCCGCTTCTCACATCTTCCATTGTCCTTCGGATTTTTTATCGATGCAAATATGATCTATCTGGTTCTCTGTGGTGTGATCCGATGAGATCCATGTAGCTTTGTGCATAAAATTGTGTGGAAATATTGTGCCACCTATGACCAATTTGTTGAATGCACACAGATTTGCAAATCTCTCCCCATTTTCTTTTCTCTCTCCCAGTCAATCCATGTCGTCTCATGATATCTTCATATCTGGTGTTGTCTATTCCGACTTTTGCGTTTAGATCTCCCATTAGGATGGTGAGGTTGTTTTTTGAGCACTTCACTATGATTGACTTCAGCCTGTCGTGGAACTGATCTTTATCGTCGTCGTTGCTATCGTTGGTGAGTGTTCACCTTTTATCCCACACTGTCCAGACATTCCATGTAATCATGTTAAATGTTGCTCAGGTTGTTACAGTGGTCATCGGTCTCATGATTTCCGAAGAATCTCGGTTTTCATGCTGAGGCGTCCTAATTCTTCTTTAAGCTTCTAGGGCAGAGTTTAAAATGTTAACTTTGTTTAATGTGGTTGGCGTGTTTCAGGAAGATTGTTTTCTAACGTATTGGATTGTCGACCTCATGCTCAACCCTCCTTTTGTACCCGATCTCGGTAGCGTAAGTAATTGTAGGAGAGCTACATGCGGAGTTGCATGACGTTCGGCAGATTATATTTACTTCGAATTCAACTAAAGAAATCATTTGGGATAACACGGTAAATATCTGCCTAAATCTGATCACTGTGTGGGCAGACACATACAATGTCACATCTGACAATAACATGCTCATCATAAATTCCTGAAATTTTAAATAACGACAGTTTTCTTGTTGCAGATCTTGAAGTGAATGTGTTAAATCTCATACATCCGAGCGGGAAGATATCTGTTTATTATGAGAACGTAAGTCGCACAATTAAATGTCACAGTGGTTTTGTTTCAAATCCTTCAGATTGTTCCACTATTTAATGCAATTCAATACAGTCGAATGCATCAAGATACATTGAACACGACAGACAGAGATCAACATATGTCAATGCTCATACAGACTATATGAAACTATTAACACCTCTTTTGTGACACACTATATTTTAGCACTTTTATAAAAGAGTGAATGATAAGAAGTTAATTGAAGAAATTCTGGTGTCTTCGCGCCTACTAAGTACAAGCAGTGTACGTTAGGGTACTACTGTAATGAACAAGAACACGAGTCGGAGCAATCGAATATATTTGACAGGAAATTGCAGAACTTGTTAATAAAACCTCACAATCATATAGTAAATGCTCAATTTGCAAAATGTCTACCAATCGTCTTAAAATAACTCAGAGTGCATTGTTCTTGCATTTTCATACAAATTGCATTCTGTTTTCTATCTTTACTGTTCGATCCACTTGTCTCTCTGCTGCCAGACATTCTGTTCTTGCCTAACGTCAAATACTCCTTATATTCATATAAGTAGCAAATGTCATCGAATGGGACATAAAGAAAACTGCTGCAGAAAAAGAACCCATAAACGACATTCTTTGAAATCCTACTCGAAGAAATACAGATTTAGTGCTTGAACTAACAAAATATTGGTATCACATAATCGAGCACGAATTTGCCGCCAAAGAAAGTATGTAAACTTAGATATAAATAAAAAGCGTGCCCGCCTGCAGCTCAATACCGCTTCGGAAATCACACTTATTTGCCGAAGAACTTGGAATCTTATCGGAAAACCACAGGTGCTTCCAACAACCCAGTTAGCTCTCAGCGAATCTGGAGGAAAACTGAATATTGTTGGAGAGGTTTGTTGTACAGGTAACGCGAAAACGAATGAAACTTTATATCTTACGCAGAATCCAGAACTAGATTTGCTAGGTCTAGACTTGATAGAAACACTACAATTAGCAAATCACTCCATTAACCACATATGCAGCCCAGTGAGAACCAATAAACCGGTGGAAAAGGATCTGAAGAGTGTTGTATTGGAAAGACATTGTCAAGTGTTTACGGAAGAGTTGGGGAAATGCAAAAAGGTAAAAGCACTATTGATTCTTGAACCAGGAGTCACCCCCGTCTTCAGACCAAGACGCCCGGTACCCTATGCAGCGCTACCTATTGTTGAACAAGAGTTAGAGAGTCTGCAAAGAAGTGGAATAATAGAGCCAGTAAACTTTTCTGATTGAGCAGCTCCACTAGTGATTGTCAAAAAGTCAAATGGAAGTATCCGGCTATGTGCAGATGAATGAAGCGCTTGAAGCCTATCAATACCCATTGCCGGTACCAGAGGATTTATTAGCGAAACTGAATGGGGGTAAGTATTTTGCGAAATTAGACCTATCAGACGCTTATCTACAGATTCCGGTAGCGGATGAGTGTAAGCATTACTTGACAATAAACACGCACAAGGGGTTGTTCTGATATAACAGGCTTCCTTTTGGAGTAAAGACCGCCCCTTCAATCTTCCAACAAGTTATGGATACTATGTTACAAGACATTCCTGGTACCGCGGCCTATCTCGATGATATATTGATCATGGGTACAGACTATGCCGATTTAGAGAATAAGGTGGATATGGTTCTCAGACGCATAGCAGATTATGGATTCAGACTGCGTGCCGAAAAATGTGATTTTTACATGGAGCAAGTCCGGTATTTGGGATTCATAATCGATAAAAATGGGAGAAAACCTGATCCTGAAGATGTCGGAGCCATTAAGTCCATGCCTCCACCGACGGACGTATCAACTTTACGTTCTTTCTTGAGAATGATTAGTCATTATGGAGTTTTTCTTTCAGATCTGCATCGCCATCGTGCTGCTCTTAATTGCTTATTGAAAAAGGATATTAAATGGTTCTGGTCAACTGAATGCCAGGAAGCATTCCTAAAACTAAAGCAGCTCCTATCATCAAACCTTCTCCTGACACACATGATCCCGATCTTCCAATTACAGCCGCAGCAGATGCATCTAACTACGGAATCGGAGCAGTAATTTCACATGCCTACCCTGACGGATCTGAGAAAGCAATCGCTCACGCTGCGAGATCGCTGACTATGACTGAAAGAAACTACAGTCAGATAGAGAAAGAAGCCCGCGCGATTATATTCGCTGTTAAAAATTTCCACAAGATGTTTGGTAGACAGTTCACCGTACTTACAGACCATAAACCGATACTGACAGCTTTTGGATCTAAAAAAGGTATCCTTGTATATACAGCAAACCGGCTACGGCGATGGGCTACTACACTGCTGGGCTATGATTTCAAGATAAATTATCAACCAACAACGGATTTTGGACAGGCAGATGCCCTCTCAAGATTGATTGCTCTGCATGCAAAACAAGAAGAAGAGGTGCTTGTAGCTGCCATAGATGTCGAGGTTGAGGTTCACAAAGTATTGTCAGACGCAGTTTCCGGACTTTCGGTCGCATTCGAAGCCATTAAAGAGGCCAGCAAGAAGGATAATGTATTGAAGATTGTTCGCCATTGCATACTCAACAAGTGGCCTTCATCTGGATTACACGGAGAACCCTTACAATATTTTCGTCGACGAGAGTCACTAACAGTTGTCGACTCATGTATAACGTTTGGCCATCGTATCGTTATCCCCAGAAATCTTCGACACCAAATCATTAAACAGTTCCACAGCGGGCATCCGAGGATAAGTAAAATGAAGTCACTAGCTCGCAGCTATGCATACTGGCCGTCAATGGACCGTGATATAGAGCAAAAATGTCGCAGTTGTTGGTCCTGTCTAGAGGCTGCGAAGAATCCAACGAAAGCTGAACCACAACCATGGCCTAAACCGGACGGGCCTTGGCAAAGAATACATGCTGATTTCGCCGGACCAATACAAGGTAGAAATTACTTAGTTGTTGTCGATGCTTTCACAAAATGGCCAGAAGTATATGACATGCCGAAAATGTCATCGGAGAGTACAATAAGAAGATTTTAAGGATTGTTCGCTAGTTTCGGGGTTCCAGAGATATTAGTGACCGACAACGGTACTCAGTTTATGTCATCTGTTTTCAAACGCTTTTGCAGTGAAAATGGTATATCGCACCTACAATCTCCCCCTTACCATCCACAGTCGAATGGCCAAGCAGAAAGATTTGTAGATACGTTAAAAAGAGCTCTGATCAAAGAGGGAGGTGAGGGTATCCCGGAACAAGTGATTAATAAGTACTTAATGTCTTACAGAGTTACCCCTAATCCGGCAGTACCAGGAGGAAAGTCTCCGGCCGAGTGTATGTTCGGAAGGAAAATCCGGACAGTCTTTAACAGTATTTTGCCGCCCAGAAAGACAAATAAACCCAAGAATGAAGATCGTAAGGTCAATCGTAGCTTCCAGGTAGGTGAAAGGGTACTTGTCAGATCGTATCAAGGTAATAGAAAGTGGGAACCAGGTGTCATAGAACGTCGAATCGGAAATGTACTGTACCTAGTCCGAAAAGGTGTCGGAAAATGCATAAGACATATAAATCAAAAGCAAAGAAATGATAGTACAGTGGTCACAGAAAACCGACTGCCATTTCAATTGCTCGTAGATTCATCTCAAAAGAACCATCATGAGCGCAAACATCGAAAAGACAAACGACGCAGAGAGAAAGCTGTACAACCCTCGAGAGTAATGGACCGCAAGAGGAATGCGACACCCAAGCTTCAGGTGGATCCAAGAAAAAAATCTTACACGACGGACTTTAAAGGGGGGAGGTGTGATGACGGACCACCGGTGAACTCGGGGAAGCTGTAAGAGGCTCGGAAGGAGCCGAAGACGTCTCTTCCAATCACCTTTCGCAAGAATATTCTAGACTTCCAACGTGTAGCTTCCCGATTGGATAATGCTAATAACCCCCTGTATGCGGATTGGACGACTGTAATGATGATTTCGTTTTCACTAAAAACTATAAATACCTGACAATTTTGTACTATGATTGACACTGTTTGGAATAATATTCCTTTCGTTAGTCTTCTGTCTTCTTACTGCGACTTGGAAGGGTTTGGTGTTCTAGTGCTCTGTTATACGTGGTAGTATCAAGAAAAATCAACTTTTCAAGATATAACAGGCCTATACATTCTTCGCACTATGCCAAACCAATGAGCAGTTTAGCGTCCTTATTGGTCCTATGTCCTCCTAGCCCTTCCACCTGAGTCCAGAACACAATACCAGCTTCTGTAATATGAATCGAATCGAATATTTTAGACATACTCGATTTATATATCAGTCAGACAGACCACAACGTACCATAAAACAGAAAATAACATGTGTACACAAATAAGGCAAAAAGTGACTGTGAACGCGGGAGGTAGTATTAAATAGACTGAACATAGATTAAGAACCGTAAATCGTATAATAATAAATTATAGGTCAAAATAAAGCTTATAATAGGAGGAATATAAATAAACATAACCTAATTATTGAATAATTATACAATAAGAATATTTATAGAATATTAGTCTATTAAAAGTCCTCGGAAGTAACCTATAACTTAATCTTCACTGGGTTACAACACGTATGTTGACGACTGCCTAATCGCAAGTCCGGACAGAGAATCACATCTCAAGCATCTAGATCTTGTTTTCAACCGACTACAAAAACATGACATTACTGTGAACGTTCAGAAATGTTAAATCGAAGCTGACTCATTAGACTTCCTAGAACACACTATAGATGCTCATGGAATCCGACCCCTTAGGACCAAAGAGGCGGCAATTCTGGATCACCCAGAACCGACCACGATCAAGCAATTACGAACGTTTAACGACGTTGTAAGTTTCTATAGACGATTCACACCGAAATGCGCGTTACTCATGAAACCTCTTACCGACCAACTTCTTGGAAATGCAAAATCCATTAACTTGGACGACACCTCACGAAAAGCATTCTCCACAGTTAAGGAATTGATCACTAAAGCAACAATGCTTGCACATCAGGACACCGAAGCAACAATTAGTATCTCAGTAGACGCATACGACTCAGCAATCGGAAGAGTCTTACAACAATGGGTTAACCACTTCTGGCAACTCTTGGCATTTTTCTCCAGACGGTTGCTAGACAACGAATCGAGCTACAGCACAACACCTAGCTATGTATTGTGCTGTACGTCATTTTCAACGCCAAACCAAAGGCCGTGAATTTACCCTTTTCACTGGCCAAAAATCTCGTACCTCCTCGTTAAGCTCCTCTTCAGAAAAGTACTCACCTCGTGAGTCTCGACAACCGGACTACATTTCGCAGTTTACTTCAGATATTCGACACATTTCTGGAGCAAACAATGTAGTCGCAGACGCTCCGTCTCCAATAACTTACTTGAACAGTTTCCAAAGAATCGACTTTTTGAAACTCGCTCAGCTTCAAAAAGAAGACACTGATCTTCAGCACGAGTTATCGTCAACAACCCTCAAGCTAGGCATCAAACAGGTGGTAACAGAACAGGATAATTTGTTGTGTGTCACATCTAAAGGCAGAGATCGCCCAATCATGCCGAAACATTATCGACGCAATGTCTTCAACACATTGCACAAACTTTCTCATCCAGGTGTTCGTGCAACCGTCAAGCTTATAGCAGGACGTTTTTGCTGGCCTGGCATGAATAAAGACGTGAGGGAGTGGGCACGCTCCTGTGTAAGCTGCCAAAAATTTAAGGTTATCAGACGACAAATGTCTCTTAGGCTCATTTAAAACCCCCCATGCTCGTTCCGACCATGTTCATCTGGATTTGGTAGGACTTTTACCAGATTCAAATGGATACTCTTACCTCAACCTGCGTAGACCGTTTCACTCGATGGCCGGAAGCAGTACCTATCAAGGACATCACTGCTGAAACAGTGGCACTACTCGACATTTCATATTATCACGATCTTTCTTTTTACGATATATAATATTAAGAAAAACAGTTTTAATATGCTTATATATTTATGTTTTTTATTTCAAACAAAAACAAAACAAAAAACGTAAAAAATCAGTTTTTTTAACGATATTACGTGTACATGAGTTTATTTTCCACTTTTTTTCACCGGCATTGTTTTTTTACGCACATACGAATGTATTTCGACATGCATTTACATTTTCTTTTTTCTTTTCCAGGACGGCTGGAAAAGAACGATGCAGTTTACGAGGAGTCGAAATTTTCGTTGTAACTTTTTTCTTTCTTTACTATGTTGTACCTCGGTCCCATATAGTAAGGAAAGACGACCAGACGCTGCTACACTTAGTAAGCTATCAGAAGAGTGTTTATAAACGACAAACTCGTTAGGTTTAAACTTCTGGCTGGCCACATCTTAGGGTCACCACTACCCCACTAGGGGAGAGTGTGATCTGTAGCGGTAAATGTAAGATTCATTTTGAATGCTTTGTGTGTTTGTGAAAATCCCTCCATGTATATACTTGCACTCTGTTCCTATTGATCCTCTTAGTTGTACATTAACTTTTTGACTACATTTGAATTGTTAATATTTGCATATTATTACAGTTTTCGTTTTTACTACACCTTAACTAATTCCTTGTGTTTCTTCCCGAACTGCACTTATGTTGTTTTACTTTATATTAAGTCTGGGCGGCAGCCATTTTGGTTTGTTCCTGCTTTTGATTGCTTGACCTGTGTTGACTGGAATTGTGCATTTTAGTTATGAAATGAAGCACTCTTCCAGAATTGAAAACACTCTGTGTTATAGAGCCACCAATTATTACCTTTTGAACGAATCTGTACCTGATCTATCCAGACAGGATAGAATAACAGTTATTTGTGGTGATTGGTAATTTTCTTGCATCCTGTATCAACTTTATTATTTATTGTAGTTTAGATTTGATCAGAGCAAGAACAAAGATTCTAGCAGAATAGTATGAATTCATTTTATTTAGTAGGTTCTCGTCAGCTGCTTACAACCTGTGATATTTAAAATTCATAATTACATAATGGGTTTAAATTGCTAACTGAGTATTGTAAATATATACCTAATGTGAGAGAATATTCTACAACATTAATTATGACAACCGTTCAAAAGTGGATTAGAAACAATCGATTACATAATGAATAACATTGAAGGAATGTAGTGAGTAGAGTTCAGTTGAAAGATTATTAATTTGAAAGATAGTTGAAAAAATAAATTAGAATCAATGATGTAATAAATGCAAAACAAGGGAAAAAAAAGAAAAAAAAGAAAAAAAATTCTTTTCAAAATGATAAAGGGAACTATGTGTATAGATTTGATCAATTGAACAATTATTGGTTGGATAGCTGAGTGGTTATATTTGTTTATGTAATAATGTACACTTAAATTTATGATAAATTATAGAACCGTCATCTTACCTAGATACTTTGTTTTGGTTTCAATAGGGCGAGGGCGCGTTTCTAACTCCAAACAGTAGTTTGGATCTTACAGTAAATAAATCCCCAAAATAAATAGCTCTGTAAGTTCTCGACATTGGATGCTAACCACATGTTTTAATGGACTCACCTAGCTAAAGGCGCTCGGTCATGCATCCTCACCAAATCACGTGTGGAAACGCCGTGCCCAACATCTACCGCAATCGCTAGCCAGACTAGATCAGACAATTCCGATATATTGGCAATCGTCAAATGCAACTTCTGATCTCCTCGATTCTGTCTTTTGATTTCTGTTGGTGGGTACGAGTTATATTAGAAGGTGTTACTGGTAAAAGCGTTGTCAAACACTGAATACCTGTGCCATCTTCAAATTTCCACATACTCGGAGAGTTTTTGCGAGACAAGTGTTTTTGAATAAACATGGAGTTGGGAAGTCTAATCTCTAGGTTTATCCGACCATTTAGCTTACGAACTTCATTAGAGTTTTTCTCCTTGTACATTCTTTCTTTCAACCTCCGTAGTCGTTTCAGTTGTGAAGATGTACGTCGATCAAAACGTAAAACCACGTTTTCAGAGGGACAACAAATATCAAAACAGAATTTAAAGTAACAAGGTATAACATCAGTAGTGATTTCCAGTGAGTCATCCGTAAATAATTCACAGTTAGTCGTATGAAACTTGTTTTTCAGATTTCGGATATTTTCTTCTAAGTAATTCCTGTATTTGACTTTCTTCGTTTGATGTAAGAGTGTACTCTTTCCATGCTTTCCATACACTTTAGGTAGAATACGAATTATACAGTGATCCGAGCTAGACAATGGAGCCCGTTTACGAGTCGCATATATACACATATCATTAATGAAAACGAAGTCTAAATGAGCATCCCAACGAGTAGGAAAATCTACCACATTTTGGTGACCCAGTGACGTAAGAAAGCTACAGTCACGTGAATTGAAATCACCACATACAATTAAAAGTGAATCGCTGAAGGCAGTAACAGCGAACTCAATGAATTCATCAGCGAAAACAGATAACGCAGATGATGTGCAGTTTGGAGTAACGTAGATATTGGTAACATAAACATACTAGTATTTATTCAGATGTTTTGGACGAAATCTTAGAGTTAAACAGTCGATAAAGTCATTTGAAAACTTAAAACACACAAACAAAGATCGACACAAGTTTATGTTTACAAACGTAGATACACCGCAACCACACCTCTTTTTATTGTTTGATCGATCCTGACGATAAATTTCGGAATCACGTTGTGATACCAGGCAGGCATCCTGTAAATCATTTAACCAAGATTTATGAATTGTGATGACACCACAATTACGATACATATTTTGACTTAGTAGGAATTGCAGATAGTCCACTTTGTTGTTTCGTAATCGGCAGTTAGAATTTTGCAGCTCGGGGATCGACATACGATTAATGTTCATTCTCTTTTACGCATATTGTCAACCACCACGATGTCTTTTATAGTACTATTTTGTAACTTGTGCAGCGAAAGGTCGTAGGCTTTTCATAAAAGCGCCTGTATAGGTTATGCGATTAATGGACATAATCAGTCTTCAGTCTTCAGTAATAAGGATAGGAGGTCTATCGACCTATATTAATCCTTGCAGTTTGTAATACTGTGGAGGTCCAATCTCGTTTTGAATATATTAACAGACGGTGTTGATATTACGTGTTCCGGTAGAGAATTCCAGTAATGCACTACTTGGTGCGAGAAACAAAACTCAAAACGTCGACGATTTCATCTAGCTTTTCGAACTTTCTTCGAATGTCCTCTCAAATAATCAGTCGTGGACGGAAGTAAAAGATAAGACATGTTAATACCAAGGTCATCGTTCAGTATACGATAAGCTAATATTCGATCACCCCCTACTCTACGGTAAGATAACGGGAATAAGTTAAGATAGACCTTGTACCATCTTAGCAGCTCGTCGTTGAACTCTTTCTAGCATATCTGATTCATACTTGAAACAAGGATACGCTGCTTGAATCCAGTATTCTAAATGTGGTCACAAATAAATCATAATCATAAGTTAAAACAAAAGGAAATAATAACTTGTTGAAATAATTAGATGACAGAGCGTTGTATGATTCTGGGGAAATTTAGGGTTTTTCTGTCATTTCCCTAAAGTTTACTATAAAGACTTCCTCAAAATTGGGAGATTCGGGAGGCTTTTATTACAATGGGTTCATAGTACTATGTGTACTTGTAGTCTAGTCTGCTGATTTTTGGGAATTTTGGGGTTTTCCTCAAAGTCGTACGAAAATTTGTAGCTTGCCCTCACATTTCGAGGTTTTCTGCCCTTCAAATTTTTCGATTGTGGCTTCCTTGACACTAATGGAATTTCCCCCGATATCGGAAGATTGTCGTAGGTTATTATCTGAATGTTATACATAGTAAATTTGTTAGTGCTCTCATGCTCCCAGTTTCGTCACTGATTTTTGTGTACAGGTAGCATTCAATCGGAGAGCATTTCAACTGGTCTTTTACCTCGTGATCCGGAATTGGAATCGCTGTTTGTTGTCTGTTTTTTTCATTTCGGTTGATTGTTAATTATTCTAAAGTGGATTGGAATTTTCGCGTCGGATTACACGTTCATCATATTTGTCAGGTATGGAAAAGGGGCAAACTTAGACACTTCAAGGTGGTGAGTTTTGTCAGGAAGTGAGTAAGAATTTTTCGGTGAAACTGTAACTTTTAGACAAGCCAGTCGGATTTAGGGTGATGGGTTTTGGATTTTGGCGCGAAATACACTCATCCATTTGGCTAATTAGAGCTTTAGCAGTTTGGATAACGCAAGTTCGTGATGAAAACCCGTAGTCTAACTCCTAATTCTAACCATCAACCGTAAATGATTATCTTTATTTCTCATAATTTATTACTTATTTATTTATATGAACATATAAATATTGGTACAAGGAGGCACCAGATATATATGCGCCACACAGAACAATGAGACTTCGAAGTGAAAAAGAATGTTAGGTGCGCATAAGAAAAAAAAAACAACAGCGATCACAGATTTGTGTATGGTAAATAATGCACGACATGGAGTTCTCTGGGACGACATTCAAAGAAAATGTTCGAGCCACTGAAGTCGGTGTTTCAAGATGTTGACACCAATTGGATTATCGTCTCTGCTCCCGAACACACGGTGCCGAACCTCTGGATTACTAACATGATGTTGAGTGAAAAAAGTATTGTACTGGTGTTTAGTTCATTTTTATTGACTCAACCAAGCTTGAGACCAGTTTGTAAATAGTTATGTACATATGTACATATTTGCGTAATAGCTTTAGCTGTTACTCTGTCTAATATCATTGGCAGATTGGCCTAATAAATAGTTTTTATGAACAACTTTTGTGAGAGCACACTTTTGTTCATGTTGTTTAATTGACTGTTTTTGTGGAATATCAAGTCGTGAAATACTCATCTAATATTTGGACAGATGCATTAGATTACTAACCTGTCGTAAAGCTCGCGCTTATAAATGGTTATTCCAGTTGTGAGGTGTTGGTTTCTCAAATTCTCCACTTTCAGCTTTTCAGAAAGTCCCCTTGACTCTTCAAACTTGTAGTACCTGTGCCATAAGTGGAATTTTCGATCTTCTAACTTCACATTAGTTTGACCTGTCCCATTTTATGATTACGGAGTGATTTTCAAGGTTGGGTATTTGTGGATTACTGACATCTAATCACAAGTATCTTCAAAGTATTGCTCACGTATGTTGGGACAACCGAATGAGCAATGCAAAGGATAGACTCAAGATATTGGATAAAGATGACAAGTCAATATGTAAATTGGTGAGTCTTCATTAAATTAGGTGATGAGAACGCGAATTATGTGTCCTTCCAGCGAACCACCACCCCTATCTATTCCCATCAGAGCTTTCTTCAATGACAAACTTAAATGGGAATAACGAGATTAACCGAACCTACCTAAGTCGCTTCTGGAATGGAACAATGTAAAAATGTGGTTTTGTGCACTTACTTTCTGAGATGTTTGTGTAGTGAACCTTCAAGATGTTAATAAATTTCTCAGACACACCTTGCTTGAACAGATAATCCCAGGTGATAGTCCTCAATGAGACGTAGGTGATCATGATATGAGGAAGCACGACTGTTGGGATGCGATAATCGTGACGGTAATTTAATGTCGAATTCCCAGTAAGCTTTATAAGGCCGACGTGTCTCAACGATTTGCGAAGTACCTGTAGAAACCTAGTATTTATAAACCAAACATCTCACCAAATAGCAAGCGAGTTTACTCGTCATTTCCGTCGATTTATGCAAATGCGGCCAGTGCTCATCTATGCATTTTGGCAGGTTAACCGCTAGTGTTTTACATATCTCGGTTTCATACTTGGTTGCGACGATGGGAGGAGGCGCCAAATAGATATGCTCCACACAAGTCCCATTCGATATGTGTGAGGGCTGTGATGCTGCCCGGGTGCCCAAACCGAAGCAGGTGGTTTCCTTGGGGGGCCATTCCACGAGCCTTCGACCCGAAGGTCTGATCCACAAGGCAGTGGAGCATCGTCAGGAGATGCAGTCCCATGGAAGCCGGTGACCAACGATTGGTTCATACGCCATTCGTTCCCTCAGCATACGGGAGCCCATGTGCAACATTGGTTTGGGATCCGGCCAAAGCGCCGGACATTCGCTTTTCGTCCTCTCATTTTCGCAAACAACACCACCGCCAAGAGAGGGCAGTGAGTACGACTTCCCTGGCAGAGGTTAGGGCACTTATAATTCGGAGGTCGAGAGTTACAGAATATAATGGTACAGAACTGACATCTGATGTCCGGTCACTGCTCTCCGATGCAAGTCGATTTTACGTGTTATGATTCTCCAGCTACTACAGATAAGAACATCTAAATAATAAAATTTCCAATCACCTTAAACTTAGGTAATACTCGTAGTTCTTGCATTTCGCTCCGCATAAGGGTTTATTCCAGTTGACCTCAGTATCACCTCCTGTGGTTTTTGGCAAGATATTCAGTTATGTCACTAGATATTTGCTAATAAGTACATATAGTTACAAATATCCAACGTTTCCAACACGTCATAAAATCAGAACTCTTAGAGACAAATTTAAAAATAATTCATTTCTCATGATTAATACTGTCGTTTTTCGATTGATCATAGTCTAGATAGATAGGTGGGTTAAATTAAAGAAATTTAAAGAGAAAACTCAGTTGTAATCGCTTTCATCTGTCTACTTTGTGTTCCATTTATCTGTTTACGTCAGGTATTTCTGAAGAGACCATAGAATTTCACTTTCTAGGTCTTTGGATTGCCTTAATAATTGCTTCATCCACTGGTTTTCGACTTGTAGGCGATGTATTAGCTTTATTGATGTTTACAGGGGATAGACTTTCTTCATTCAATAATAACTGTATATCACCATTGCCGTTAGTTTGTTTGTTTATCCAACTATCATTATTTAAAGGTTTGGTTTTCTCTTGCTCTAATCGGTCAATTTTTATTTTTTGTTCAGCAATCTGTAATCGAGTATTTGTATAAAGAAATAAATGAATTCAGTTTTAACACCGTTTAATGTGCTTATTATATGTTAAAATGGTTGTTGTTTAAACTGCGTGTGTGGGGCTCAATGTCTATAAGGTGAAATTTATTACACATACTAATTGCTGTCAAATAGAATCGAAACAACTGTACAACACTATGAGGTAACATGTCATGATTTAATTTGAATTCTAAATACTACAGTTTCCTGTATTTCTAGTTAATATAACATTTACTAGATAAAGATGATTGTTGTTACGGTATTGTCTTGTATTTATTGTACCTATTCAGCCCACATGATAGTCGACGTGGTATGTACTGGTTGATACTAACCCTACCTATTCACCTTCGATCTTACTTTTGAGAATTCGATACAGTGTTAAGGCAAGGATTGGTAATGCTAAGGTGGCATTTCCACAGTTTAAGAACATATGGAACTCAAAACAACTGTCAACCAATATAAAGCTAGAATCTCCAATATGAACACCAAGACAGTTCTACTGTATGGAGCTGAAACATGGAGAACCACTACAGTAATCATCAAACATGTACAAGTATTTATAAACAATCGTCTGCGTAAGATACGCACTGTCTGTTGACCGGACACCATCAGCAACAGTGTACTGTAGGAGAGAATAAACCAGCTTCTATCTGAAGAGAAGACTAGGAAAAGAAGTTCGAAGTGGATAAGACACACATTGAGGAAATCACGAAACTGAATCACGAGGCAATCGCTAAGTTGGAATCCTGAAGGGAAAAGGAAAAGAGGAAGACCAATGAACACACTGTGTCGAGAATCGGAAGTAGACATTAAAAGAATGAATAGCAACTGGAAAGGATTTTGCAGGACAGATTTTGATGGGGAATGCCGGTGAGCGGCCTGTGCTCCTTCACGAGGGGTATCAGGCGCAAGTACATAGGTTCATAGCTGCTAAAATATTACAAATACTTTATGTCAAATAGATAAAGGATGAGGTATAAACTATCTGATATATTCTAAGTCATCTTTTTGATTTCTAGGAATGTGTTTATTTTACATATATGAGACATACCTCTTCATTAATCTTCTTCACATTTTCAATAAATAGTTGACGTTCCTTCTTCAAAGCTTCAAACTGTTGAGTTAAATCTGGTTGGATTTGTTTTCCTGATAACAAGCTATCAGACGTTTTTTCTCGATAAGCAAGCTGATTCAATTAGCATAAAAAGTACTTATTAAATGATCACGTATAAAAACTACCAAGAAATACTAATGTAAATTGTAGTTATGTGCTTCAAAAATACTGTATGCTGTAGGGGATAAACTTCAGAAATCCAACATTTTGTGTTGTAATAATTTTGTTCAGGCAATTTTGAATCACATTTTCCACGATGTAGTTAAGGAAATGAAATAATAAACAACACTCACTTTCACCATGATGTTGGTGGAACATTATTACATTTTGGAGAAATGTGTGTTATTATTGGTCTGTTAGATGAGTCTTACCTAAATCATTCATACTGATAAGGCAATATTCATTTTTATCAACTTTTAGACATTCATGTTTAAAATCTTGAGACTCCACAAATATGTGACAATGTTTTATCTGGTCTGGGTGATTCCACACTAATTGTGATTAAAAGGTGTCTATAATTCATGACTTTAAATGAGTTACAAAGTTCTCCTCAAACCTCAGTCAACTTCATTTATAGCGCTAGGCCAAAAGATGTATACTATTTAAAGACCATGGGGATACATTTATGATATACTACTTCTTATTATTCATCATCTGTCAATTTTACGCATCAGAAAGGATTTTATTATACACATTTTAGAATAATTTAATACAGTATAAAATTAGCTTATTAGTATTACTAATTATTAAAGGAATTTGTTGCGTCTTTAGTATGAATATAGGCTAAGATCGTCCAACAATGGGGTTTAATGCAACAAGCTACGTCAGAGTTGTTGGCTGATGAATAATTAAACTAGTTCTCAAACAAAAGATACGGATGTTAGACCGACTAATGAGTTTGAAGTTTTGAAGTATCTTCCTCTTAGCCATTTAAACCTGGCTAATGTTCTCTCTTTATTATTCTTGCCTACTCTAGTTGCTTCTGCATATGAAAACAGCACTTTAACCGTAATAACCATCTCAACATTCTTATACGATAGAAAAAAAGGTTTTACTTGATAAGAAAAGCTTTTCTATACTCATACGAAGTCAGACAGCTTATACAATGATGATCTTCGGAGCATATAAAATTATCAGAGACCTGTTATGTTTCAGAGTAAAGTGCTTTCGTAGTGGGCACCTACAACCATTTTGAAAAATCAAAGACAAGATGTTCAAGTCAGTCTGTGGCAAAAATCAAATACAAAAGAGAATTCTCTTCACTAAACCGTAAAAAAGTGTTTGTGCTTGCTAGTGGCCTGTTTGTAGATGAGTCTCGGTGAATCCCAGAAGTGTCAAACTCAAAACAGTCATCCCAAATGACATGAAGTGATCGTCGTACTCTATCGCAAATTGATTAAAGTTAGAAATGTAAACCTTAGTATCCCGACCCAGTAATTTGACAGTTATATGCTCGCCGCATGATCTGAAGATTTTGGGTTTATTTCTTGGTGGAATTACGACTGATAACTGATGATTTGTAATAGTTACTGTATCAATGAAACATAACCTCCTTTTTACATACCTCTTGTTGAAGCTTTTCGTTCTCTCTAGATTTCAGCAATACATCTTGACGAAGCATTGCATTCATATGCATTAATTCATTTTCTCGTTGTTTTAATCGGTTCAATTCGGCGATATCTTCTGTTTGTTTAAATTGACTTCGTTCAAATAAAGACTGAGACTGAACAGAAGATAAAAACATTGAGTGAATTACTATTATTTTAGTGGTATTTAGGTACACGTATTTGTGAGCTGAACTTACTTACTTGCGTCTGTTACTCCAAATGGAGCATTAGCCGCCGAACAGCATTCTCCAAACCATTCTGTCCTGAGCCTTCCTTTCTGGTTCTCTCCAATTGTTGTTCATTCTTATCATGTCTGTGTCCATTTCTCGACGAAACAGGTTCTTTCGTTTTTTCCCTTCTTTTGGCCCTTAGGATTGCAGATGAGGGCTTGCCTTGTGACGCAGTTAGGTGCATTCTTCAATATGTGTCCTATTCACTTCCAGAGCTTCTTCCTCCGCTATAATCTGATTTGTTCTTTCCCACAGTAGGTTGTTGCTGAGGGTGTCTGGCCAACGGACTCGAAGTATTATGTGTAGACAACTGTTAATAAACGCCTGCATCTTCTGGATGATGGTTGTGGTAGTTCTCCAAGTTTCCACCCCATACAGTAGAACTGTCTTGACATTTTTATTGAAAATTCTGACGTTCGTGTTGATTGATAGTTGTTCCGATTTAAAGATATTCTTCAATTGTAGATATGGTGATCTTCCTTTGCCGATTCGCGCCTTCACATATGCATCAGATCCACCGTGTACATCAGTGATGCTGTCCAGATATGTAAAGGTTTTGACATCCTTCAAAGCTTCTCCGTAAATTGTGATTTGACTGGTGCATGCTGTGCTGTATTGGAGAATCTTGCTTTTCCCTTTGTGTATAATGAGACCTACTGCTGCTAAACTGATCGTCTTCTTCTGCATTTGTTGTTACGTGTGCGATAGAAGGGCCAGATCATCTGCGAAGTCTAGATCGTCCAACTGTATCCTAGATGTCCACTGTATTCCGTGCTTCATCTCAGATGTTGACGTCTTCATGATACGGTCGATCATCAAGAAAAAGAGAAAGAGTGAGAGTAAGCAATCTTACTTGACACCTGTCTTTACTTCGAATGAGTCTGTGAGCTGTTCTCTATGCACAATTTTGCAGTTTACTCCATCATAGGAATTCCGCATGATATTGACTATCTTCTAAGGCACGCCAATGTGTCGAAGAAGCTTTCATAGTGTTGTTTTGTCCACGCTATCAAATTCTCTCTTATAGTAAATAAAGTTTATGTAAAGTGATGAATCCCGTTCAATTGATTGTTCAACAATGATCTGTAGAGTTGCGATTTGATCTGTACACGATCCTATTCTTACGGAATCCAACCTGTCGGTCTCGAAGTTGGGCGTCTACGGAGTCCTTCAATCTGTTCAACAACACCCTATTGAATATGTCTCCTGGCATTGGGAGAAGAGTGATGCCTCTGTAGTTCTCAAACTTGTTGAGATCGCCTGTTTGGTGTTTTTATCAGGTGTTCTTCTTTCCAATCTGTTGATACTTGTTCTTCATCCCCAGTTTTGCTTAACAGAATGTGGAGTATTTTTGCAGTTACTCCTACATCTGCTGAAATGTCTGGTCTCACTGCTTTGCCGCTCTTGATTTGTCTGAGTGAACTGAACTATCTTCCTAAATATATTTGTTATTTTGTTAATTCCCTTTTTTTGCTTTCACGGAACTCGAACTGATCAGTCATTTAGTCATGAACAAAATAAAACTTGGCATAAATGTACATCTGTTCAAGTCTCAAGTCGCCAGATTAGTATAGCGACAAGTAATTGACAAGACAAAGAGCAAAATATTTTCCACAATAAAAGTACCAATCACAAAAAACCTAAAAAATAAGGTTAGTAGTTTAAACAGAATAAATGGAAGATATCGAATAACATTGGGACTCAAAATCTAAAGGAAGTTAAGGAATAAATACATTTCATCCATTGTAACCAATCTCAAACCGTGTCATCTGTTCCTTAGTCATGGACTTTGGTTATCATCCAACTACCTTAGATTTTTACCCTCTAATTATTTTTAACTTTTCATTAAATGCTATGTCAATAGCTCTTTGTATTCATTTTTTTTATCATAAAAGTGTTACATAGTCCAACCATCACCTTACCACTACGGGATTTGAAACGACAATTGTATCTGTGTGCTAATGTGGTATGGCAACTCGAACTGATATACGTACATACAAAGTTCTACGTTATTACTAACTGACTGACTAACTGACCATCAGTCTATCAAATTTAATGAAGCTTATACTTTTGATATATAATAAGCTTTTTAGCTAAAATGTTAACATCAGCATAGTAAGTGATTAAAGCATTTGAACTTTAACCACTAGGTCCCAGTTTTTAACTTCATTCTCCCACATAAGTGTATCTGCCTTGATTTAAACAATAACAGTTATCACTGATTAACACTGATAGTGTGGTTTGAAGGTGATTCGGAAAATCTATACTTTAAGAAAACCACCTGTTTCGGTTTGGGCGCTCAGGCAGTATTCCAGCCCTCACACAAATAGAATGATTTATGTGGCGCATATGTATTTGTGCCAATGTTTATCTATTTAAATAGTAATAATAATACTGAAGATACTTAGTATATAAACGAGAAACTTCAGCCGAAATCGAAGTTCAAAACTTAACAAGCTAGTGTTTGTAGGTAAAGTTATCAATCAAAAACGCTGTAGGAAAAAATATACAAAAGACATCAAGTGAGTAAGGTGGTCCATTAGTAAGTATTGGTAAAGTTCTACATTCCTCTTCTTTCCCTTCAAGGACTTTCGATCGCATGATATGATTGGTTAACACATGTACCAAGTACAAATTTATATGCTGAACTTTGAGGTACATATTGTGTGTAATGGCTTGTAGCACTATCCGGCTGCCTAAATCAAAGTAGGAAGAGCTTGATTCAAACCTGTAGCATACCAGTTGGAAGTTAAGTGTTTTAATCACTTATTCACCTCCACTGTATTTCATATGGGTCTTAGGTGAACACTGATTTCTCTCTATTAATACTAACTTGTTTATTATGATCCACAAGTTTATAAGTTAAAGTTTGTCACTTTGTTTAGTGTTTCGCTTAATTTCTAACCAATTATAGCTTTAATGTGAAGTGTTGGGATATTCAGGAAAATATCCCAAAAATTATCCTGTTAAGCCTAATGCTATCCTTGGACATGAAATGGTATCATCTTATTGGTCAATATTTATTTAACGTGTTATTTTCCTGTTGGCCAATATTGTACAATGTTATTTTCTATTTTGTGGTACGTTGTGGTCTGCTTGACTGGTATATAAACAAAGTATGTTTGAAATATAATGATTCTTATATCCGAGGCTGAACCTTGTGTTCTGGACTCAACTGGCTGGGTTAGACTGGGAAGCGGGGCCAATCAGAACCCTAGGTCGTTCTACGTGTTTGCGCGTCTTTGGTCCGATCAATAATTCGCTACCCCTTAATCAGCAGCATTATTTTCACAGTTATAACAGAAGCCATCAAAAATAAGTAATGAATTTAATCTGTTTACATGAATCTTCCGATTAATGTGTAGGACTTCAAGTGATCAGTCTCTTATTAGCATATATGCATATTGTGTGTAATGCCTTAATTCACAAGCATTCAAAGCAAAGATGATGTTTGGAGCGAACGGAAATGGGTTCGAGTCCAAGAGTGAATATGAACTCTGAGATGCATGTACATCCAGCTGATGAGTCCCAAAGAAGAAGAAATGTGCTTCCTGCATTTCACTGCGATTTCACTGAGTTCAATCAAATTTTCTATGTAATCTTTTAAAGGTTCTAGTAAGACTCTATTACCTACTAAATTGATGGAGTACTATTTAGTGATTATCAATTAAATTATCATTTATAAATGAATATAACATACTTCTTCGGCTAGTTTTCTTAACTTTTCCAATTCATTACTTAAATGTAGATTTTCTTTTAAAAGTACATCATTTTTATCAGTTTGTTTATCCTTTATATACCGATCATTTTCTGATCTCAGGAAGGCATCACTTAATTTTTGTTCAAGATGACGTATTTTATCCTACATAGAAAATCAGAAAGGAAAAGCAATACAAATAAATTTTACTACTTAGTCAGTATTTAAGTAGCACACAATTAATGTTATACTATGTCTATTAAATGTATACCTTGGGACCACCGAGTAAGTAATGCAGTTGTTATGAAACGGGTACTAGGTAAGGATGGCAAATCAATTAGTGAACTAGTGAAACGTCCTCAGTTGAGATGGCTGATACATGCTTAACCATTGATGGCCCCAATGAGCGATGTTTTATGGTGAAGGTGTAGGTTGGGAGAAAGCTAGGGGTGGTCAGACCAAAACATGGTACAAATCCATGAAGTCACTGACAAGTGGATTGGGTGAGCCGTATTGGTAGGTGTAGACTGCCTGGTTGGGATCCATGAGACGATAGCAACCGATAGTTAGAGACTTGAATGACATGGCTCAAAATCGTTTACAATAACACAGGTGCAACCACGATTTGTGTTCTCCCAAAATTTAATCTTCTGAATTCTTCATGTCCCTTTCTTTTTTCTCTTTACAAATTTATTTCACTGTATTATACTGTGGTGTTTGAACGAACTAATAGTACTAGTTGTATGCTCGATTTCGAATTCCAAATACAATACATTCGCTTGTGCTTGCGTCTTACTTCTTAATTCAATTGCGTTAATTCTGGGACTCTTAGTTCGTGCTATAATTCAAATAATCCAAAACATTATATTGGCGTCGCGATGGAGCCTGTAATGGAAAAGTTAGATATTCATTCAACTCCGGAAGCTTTTGAAGATTACTTTGAAAGGTTCGAAATCTGGGCTATGACCAAGGAAGATGACGAGGATGTTAATATTGTGGCACACTTCCTCACATTCATTGGGAGAGAAGCATACAGCTTATTAAGAATTCTGTTTATGCCGGAAAAGCCTATCTCGCTTCCTTATACAACTCTCAAGGAACTCCTGCTAGACTATGTTAATCATACAAATTTCGAATGCGGTAAAGAAGGGAGATCTCGTAAAATGATTCATGAGGATATAAAAAACACCACTACATTACTGCGTCATCCTGACCCAGTGCATACTCAAGGTTATGCAGACAATTCATTGAGTTTGGATGCAGTTCACGAGGATGGGGACACGTTTGGTCAGTGTTTGTCCTGTTGCAAGTTCCACTCTTCTAATTCATGTCAATTTCGTAATTCTAAGTGCTTCAAATGTCGTGATATTGGACAAGTTCAGTCAGTTTGTAATGCTAATGATCACCTTACTGCAACTAATATTAAGTCTTGTAATTCTGATTCTACTGAGTCGAGTATTCATGATGATCATTTATCTTTATCAACGATTTCAAAAGACAGTGTAGAGTCATATGGCAGTTCAGAGTTAAATGAAATCCAGAATTCTTGTGAGACAACAGTTCCTAATCAACCGATTTATCAGAATTCTCATGCTATTGTACGAGATATGACTTTTCCTAATAATTCACATATTTCTAATGAAATTACTTGCAATTCTGAGGAAAATATGTTAAATGAACCTAATCATGATCGAAAACCTGATGTGGTTTGGATAGATGCTGATTTTTCTAACGATCCTACGCTCTGCAATGACAATCCTAATGAATTTCATGAGAATATTTCAGAAGAATCAAACCTTGATGTCATATCATATATTACCTATCCTCATAATGCATTTGATCCTTGTGAAAAACCTGCTCAATGCGAAGCACGAGTACTAAGCAACCTCGAGTTTGATTACATTTTGGATGATTTCATATCAACTGCTGTTTACCCTTATCACAAAAACAGTTCTAATGTTTACTCTAAACAATGTGAGAAATATGTTTTAAATGAAGCCACATTATTCATAACTTGAGGATATAAAGCTCCAACATTATTTCGTGGGGGAGGATAGTGTTGAAAAATCTATGGTTCAAATTCTAGATATTAATGATTTCAGTACAAAACTGACATGCTGGTTGCATAAAATTCCAGGTGAGTCTGTTCCAATTGCGTTTGTTAATTCCAGTACTAATGAGCACTTTCTAGATACTACAAAGTTTTTATCTTATACAATGTCGGACAGACTCAGGATGAACTTAACAAGAAGACGTACAACCGATTACAAACACTTATACTTCTATTTAAGCTGTGGCGGATGTGGTGTTTGAACGAACTAATAATACCTTTGTACTTGTTGAATGCTCGATTTCGAATTCCAAATACAATACATTCGTTGGTGCCTGTGTCTTCTTAATTCAATTGCGTTAATTCTGGGACTCTTAGTTCGTGCTATAATTCAAATAATCCAAAACATTATATATACTCTTTGAATAACATCTCTACCACTATGAGATTTGAATCGACAATTGTATCTCTGTGCTAATGTAATAAGGCAGCCTGAACTGATGTACGTACGTACAAAGTTCTATGTTGATACTGACTGACCATGTCTATTAAATGATGGAATTGTTTTGTATTGATTCATCGATCTTTTTAGTTCCATCCAGATTACAATTAGCTAACAACAATTCCAAGTAACACTACTAAACGTTTTTTACATGGTTTCTGGCGTTCATTATTACAACATATTTTCCACAATGGGATGGTTGATCCTTCTTCAATAAATGATGTTGCTAATGAGTTTTGGTAACTATATGTGACTTTTGTATTCAGTACACTTGCAGTTATATCTCTTCTCTTTAATTTTTAGAATATAATTATAAGCAATGAAGCTTGTGATTATCTGGAAAACAAACGTAGTATTTATAGAGAATTTAATTGTTGAATCCATAAGTCAATTGAAGTTAGATTACCATGAAAAACCTGGAAGCACTGGACGGTCATTTCGTCCTAGTATGGGACTCCTGAGAAGTATTCATCCACGATCTTGCTCAATGGTATTCAAACTCAGAACTTATCGGTCTTATGTACAAACGCTTAACCTCTATAATAAATATTACCTACCTTAAATTCATTCTGTGGTGTTGATTGTGCACGATTCAATTCTTGTTGATAATGAACTTCTAATTGTTTTAATATTGTATTGAATTCAACTAGTTGTGAACGACTTTCAATTAAAGATCTTTCTAGATCATTTGCTCGTTTTGTTTCATCATCAAGCTAATCATGATAAGAGTAAAAATCATGAAGCATTTGTTATATTTATAAGGAGAAAATAGTTTAAAGCCTCTAGAAGAACAAACAGTAGCTGCAATGTAAGCAAAACATCTTCAAGTATATGAGTATAAGAAAAGCTTTTCGGTTCCCGAAATGGATTCCTTTAATCAAAGAATCTCTCAAGTTTTCAATGATATTTTAATCATTACTTCCAATCTAACTCATGATCATGATAATTTATGTTTAAACATTATTTTATCTATGAGTTAATGATAATCTTTACATGCTGTAAAATCACCAGTGACACACATTGAAGAAAGCATCCAATTGTGTTACAGGGCAAGCCATCACTTGGAATCCTGAAGGTCAAAGGAAAAGAGGAAGACCAAAGAACACAAGCTGTCGAGAAATGGAGACAGACATGAAAAGAATGAACAACAATTGGATAGAACTAGAAAGGAAGGTTCACGATAGAGTTGGTTGAAGAATGCTGTTCAGCAGCTTTTACTTCATCGGGAGTAACAGACGTAAGTAAGTAAAATCATCATTGAACTGTTGCTTTTGTTTCTCTTCTCATGTTCCTCTTCTATCAGTGAAAATCTTACTTCCAATCTTTAATATATACTATTTATATCTGTCCGTATAAGTAACACACACCAAAATAGGGGTTTATGGGATCTTTAAAAGTGTACAATACATTGAGTACGAGATATCATTGAGTTGACAAACCGGAAAAATTGCTCAAACTTTGATTTAAACAACTTTTTACATGATCGAAAGAAAGTGATTACGTAACTTTTTTAACCAAAGACAGTAAATTTAAATTACTACAGATATTAAGCTATAAGAAGTAAGTAATTGAGTTTAATCTGAAAAGAATAACTTATGTTCTGAAAGATTATAAAACGATAGAAAGCCAGATCATTTCAGTTGTAGTAAACGTTCGTGCACGAGACTGAAGGCCCTGGGTTCGAATCTGGCGAGCGGGATAGTGGATGCGCAATGCTAAGCAGCCCCACAATGGAACGAACCGGCCTTCTAGTGCTTCCAGGTTTTCAATGGTGGTCTAACATCAATCTGTTCAAAATTTCGATCAATAATTTAATAATCTCCACAACCCATACTGATAATTTCGGTTGTGCTGTTTTCTTTGAACTAAATAGTTTGATTCAAAAACTAATGTTATTCCTCTGAAAATTATCAATTTAATACATAAGAAGTAAACCATCCAGCCCAATGAATAGTATATTAGAAAGCTTTAGAGTATCTATGAGATTATTTTCGGATATCATTTTGAATAATCAGTGCGATACCTTGTGTCACACAGCATCCAGAAGTTTTTCATGGTTGGTCTTGAATGATATCTGTGCTTCGAACAGTTTCTAGTTTTCAGATGAAAAAATTAAGCTCCAATTTCTAGAAACTCATGAGGTTGAACAAATTGAATCGTTTCAAAGGCTTATTTTGGTTTATTAGTTATAAGATCACTTGGTAGTAATTCGTAACCGTTGTTATATCATGAGCTATCTAACATTAGGAGCTTACTATCTGGTCTTTAGTGGTTATTAATCTAAATATCTCATTCATACAATAAGTTATTCAAAACCAAAACAAAATTTTTAGTATATTCTGTGACTAGAGAACCTGCATAACTTCTTCAATGAACATCATTTAATTGAAGATTTGCTTTTCTAGCAATTGAAAGTTTGAGCAACGGCTTCTTGTAAATTTCCTTTAAACATTCAGCATTACCCAGGACAGGGTTGGATGGAGAATGCTGGTGAGCGGCCTATGCTCCTTCACTAGGAGTAATAGGCGTAAGTAACATTAGGATTACACTAATTGCAATCTTTCACAAGAGACTTTATAAGTGTCATTACCAAGATTTAACTTGATAATTTCAAATAAATAAATCGAGAATAGTACATTTTTTTAACTGTCTGATTCCAGCTGAAGCTGTACTGTTTTATCTGTTGACTATCTGAATGCTACTGGTTACAGTAATATTCAGGGGAAAAAAACATTAAACTAAACCAAATGATGCAATGGCAAAAGAAGACAAACTAAATATCATCTACAAAATAAATTGTGCCAACTGCGAATAAAAACACTACATCAGACAAAGCGGACTCCCTGTTCATCTTCGCCTGCATGAACATCAATAAGCAGTCAAACACCATGGCATATCTTCACTTATATCAATGTATGTGGACATCTGCGGACACACATACGACTGGAAATATGTGGAAATCTTAGATAGAGGCAATTCTAAAAACACTAGGGAAGTTTTACAAGCTTGGCACTTAGGTCAATCAGCAATCAACAAGCACATTGAAATTGACCCAATTTATCGATCAATGAGGAAAATTATGCACAAAAATATAGAAACAGAAATCAAATTAATGAGAGATACAACCAAAACAAAGAATTAAACAATGGCAAGTTCAAGCTCAACAAGAATCAATCAACGCCGAAGCGTACATGACAAGCTGTGAACCATATGTGTCGAAATTCGAATATATCACTTCTACCTGAATTTTATGCTGCTGATATTGTCGTTCAAAAGAACAATGAAAGCTCCACAATCAGACTATCCAGCTCAGAGAACAAAAATTTCATCAAAAACATCAGCTTATTCTCTAGTATAGTCAGAACTTTGAACTTACTTTAGCTCTAAGAATATCTAATTGTATTTCCATAGCAGTTATATTTGATTTTTGATTACATAATTGATATTGTAATTCTTTTATTTGTTCATCTTTTTGATAAACTTCACGTAATGCTAATTCACGTTCACCTCGAAGTGTCATACACTGACGTGTTAATTCATCTTTTTCTTTATCACGATATACTAATTCAAGAAGTTTAAGTCAAATGAAAAGAAGAACACACAACATTGATTAACTAATAATTATACACTATATTCAATTGAATGACACATTAACTACCCACTATTGTAACTTCATTTTGACTTTCAGTTTTGTTCTTCACTCTTATTCTATTTTTTGTAATATAGACCAATAAAAAAGTGTAGATTTCAAATAAATAGTAATTTTGATAGTTTAGGTGATGAGTTAATTGAAGTTAGATCAACATGGAGAGCCTGGAAGTACTAGACAACTGTTTCATCCTACAGTAGGACTCCTCAGCAGTTTGCATCCACGATCCTCTACCGTGAGATTCGAATCCATGTCTCGCGAGCGAGTGCTCAACCTCTAGATCACTGAGTCAGTTAGTATCCAATGATGTTGATCTCTAACTTCAACCAATCCATAAATTTGTGCCACACGTTTATATAATTATTTTCATGCTAACTTATCTGTATTTTCTGAAGTTAGGTTTTGTTACCTATTGAAATATTGTTAGAAATGTATAATCAGTGAGTGTAAACTGCGTGGCCTAAAGGTTTCAACTCATTACAAGAGCCCTCAATATATTAGGTTTGTTTCATGCAGGTTTAAAGGTATGGATTGCTAATTCTTGAAATAACTGAGGAGTTCCATACAAACATGAAACAGCCGTCTAGTGCTTCCAGGTTTTCCATGGTGGTCTAGCTTCAGTCGACTGACGAATTCAACTATTAAAATTACCATTATATCTGCAAAACCCCTTCTGATATCAATCAGCTTATGCTCACTAGTGACTAGCTTCAAGAGGTATTTCCTGGAGTTCTAGTGAGAAGCAGCGACCAGTGAATTTCAACCGGATCTGTTGTGAGATAGTAACTCACTGAATACAGTGGTGTATGTATCGCTCGATTTTGTGGATTAGTTGAGGTTAGACAATAACCCCGTTGGATACCGGCCGGCTCAATGGTCTAGAGGTTAAGCGTTCTCGCACGAGACCCGTAGGTCTTAGGTTCAAATCTGGAGAGGCGGGATCTTGGATGCGCATTGCTTCATGAGTCCCACAATAGGATGAAATAGTCATCCACTGCTTCCAAGTTTTCGATGGTGGTCTAGTTTCAATTGACTCATGAATTCAAACATATGATTTATATTACTTTATACAAATCAATCAATCAATGAAATTAGTCCATCTTATAATAAACATGTAAAATCTTTAAAGTTCAATCTAAACTATAAGCACATGATTAAACACTTTTATCATGTTGCTATAGTTACCAAAATGTACGGTGTTGATAATAATTTGTTCATTCAAGTAAGATATTACTATAGTTACATTTGTCATTAAAATAAGATTCATTATCATATTCATATTATAATACATTTTTCGAAAAAAAAAACAAAGTAAAAACAATTATAGTACTAATTCTCAATGCTGTATAACATTAAGGTAACCTAATACTTAATTTACACTTATGTTATTTTAAGCTATGAACTTGGTTCCATTTCTCAATATACAATATGATCACATGTCTTTGTTATTCAATACGAAAAACCTTTTTATTGTATGCTTCCACACTTATTTTAACATATTCACATCCTAAAGATCAAGTTTCTTGGCTGAGAATGTTTTTGTAAGTGAAACAAATGAACAAAAGATAACCTCCTCAATGTTTACCACATTATGGATACCCAAGGTCATCTTATCAAGATAGTACCTATTTAATTTTTATAGTTTCTGTTTGAAACTAATGAAGAAGCAGAAACATTCGTATTTCAAAATTTTTTAAGAAAGTGGTAGGAAACTGTGAATATGTGCTCATTTCCTTATTCTGTACAATATATATTAAGGTTGTATAAAGTCAGTTAACGTTTACATTAACATATTGCTGAGTATTCAAATATGATCACATATTCTTTTATTTCTACAAAAGGGGAATATAAGTTGTTGGAGTATGTCATATCATTTTAAGTGGTTTCACCTGCGGCGTCAGCTTAAACTAAGACGTCTTACTAAAGAGTGGGTTATCGCAGCTTTAATCTAGTATAATGATTTTACAGCTTTTTGTAGCCAAGTATCTGACTTCAGTTTGACCGTGCAAATATGCTATGTGCATAAATTTTCCATTTAACTCCGTAAATGAACTGAGAAAAACGAATCAAAGCGAACAAGGTAAATGAACCAACTCGTTTTGATAAAGCGCGATTCGATATTTATAGTCAGATAAAAATAAGTTACAGACATGTGATGGGTAGAATAAGCGATGAGCACATATGTGCTCATCTAAAAACAGTTATAAAGTGAATAATAATCAAAGTCAAAATGTCACTTGAAGGGAAGCTAGAACAACCCATGAGGGCTTGATATGGTACCAGACAGTATGAGCTGTTTCTTTCTGGTTTGAGATACTTTGGCATTATGCACTCAATATTGCACTCAGTATAGAGTTCAAAAGGCAAGACTATCCTAACCAGCATGACATCTCTAGATTATTAGGACAAAATCTATATTTCCATGACTGGATAATTCCTAATGCAAACGAATTTCATATTTCACAGTTCCAATAAAAAACAACTTTTCACTTAGTAGCGATATGAACAATGGAAACTAACTTCGACATTCATTTCCGAATTCGTATTAAGAAGCGATGATTTATGGAGTTCAGCCATGTTGGAGATTAAGGTGATACCAACAAATAATGAACACGACACCTGTTTTTTTAACGTAACAATAGATAAAAGTTCTCGCCTTTCAATGTGTTTACGGCTTACATCCGTCTGCAAAGAAACCCTTTTTTATACTTCACTGATATATATAATAACGCGGTTTAAAAAATTGATATCTCTTTATATATGACGCCAAGGTATTCAAGATAAACGTTTTGTTCACAGAGTTATAGGAATCTGTAAACGTTTTATCATGGTAGTATTACAAATACAACATGGGTCGGATCGTTTATCAATGATTAGTTCTAGGTCATCAGTAAGAAAAAACTGAAACTATGAAGGGATAGGAGATAAAATGTTTACAATACAAACTTGATATTTGCTAGTCAATGATATATTGAAATTATATGATAAAACGTCAGCACTTATCAGTTGTAGGAACTGAAACAGAATACCTCGGCAACTCACATAAGGTTTCCCGTAAACTCTCTTCACAACGATTTAATTTCTGTTGTAATATGTTTATGTGAGCTTCTTTACGATGAATTTCAAGTTTTAAACCGTCAGCTTTTTCTTGCATTTCCTAAGTTACAATAAAATTAAATTACATCAAAACATCCGGAAACCAAAATTTAGATCGCATCATTTTAATGTCCGCTAAATTAGCTTGTTTACAAAATATTGTGATACTGATAGTTGTCTTGTTTGCAAATTACTTTCCTACTATCTCGTCGTCAAAATTTTTTCTATATGTCTACGATATCAAAATAAAAATAGCGATGAAAAGTTTGATAGTTTATCTCTTAAAAACTGACCTACATAAATTATCTAAATTGCCCAGAAGTTATCAGCTGCTAATTAACGCTCTCAAAGGCATAGTGATGCATAATGATCACCTTTATAATGATGTATGTACGCTAAGTAGTGTTGAACTGCTAATTGTTCAGATCCTGAAGTCACTGTTAGCCATGACTTAAAACCCACTTCACACTGCGATACAGTAAATGTTCACGTTTTAGAAACCTCTAATCAATAAGACGAGCCTTTAGTCGTGAAGATGCTAAGATGTTTTAAAATTTGTGTATGGTGTTAATTCATCCTTAACACGAGTATTATACAGAAACAGTCAGCTCCTGACTAGAAAAGGTCAGTGAGCTGTTAAAGCATCCAAAGAATGGTAACTGAGTTGATCACAGGAGCTGCAAACCTACTTTATGACGAAATATTGGCTAAACTAAAATTACTTCTCTCGTTATATAGAAGAAATAGATCTGACTTGATGAAGGTTTTCAAATTATTTAGTAATAATTTTATATCTGGCGTGCCCTTACTTTTGTGGTCTTTCAAACCAGAGAACTTATGAGGACACTCTGAAACATTTTGCAATTCCAAGACCATTTAGTTGTCAACTGACTACTGACTTTTCCACCTGATCTCTAATGCGTATAGCTCCTCATTGCAACACGTGGTTAAACCTACATTCGGGGACTCATTTAAAAGAACGTTGGATCATCCGAGGGACAGCCATCGCCAGGGCTGACAGAGGATAATCACCGTCCTATCCTCCCAAAACTAAAACTTGAAAGTTTTTCTTTCAAGCTGTACTTTATTTACCTTAGCAGAATTATACTCCAGTTTCTGAAATGATTATCAAATATAATCACTCATTTCACTTAAACATTAAATTATAGTGAAGTTTTCTCCATCATCTTATAGATATTACCATACAGGAACTATTCTTAAATCTAAAACATTGTTTAAAATAAAATGTAAGATCCGATTACTTTGTTGTTTGACAATAAACGAAAATAACGTTCGAATTTGTTCGCATATTGTGAAATCGTGGCACACATTAACCACAATCTAAAAATCTGTACTGCGCTCTATTTAAAAGGACAGTGGTATTCTTTCTCGTTGAGTTAATTAACTGTTTTGATCGTAAATTACGCATCAAAACTACTGTTTATACTTTAATTGCATCTACCCCAGTTAAAGTGATATTTTATTGAGTTTTTCGATTTTGCTTCTGTGTATTTATTGCATCGAAGCATACTTGGTCGACTTTTACTTGGTTTATTTAGTTAAGGTTTGAAAATCCTTTTAAATATCCTGTTTTTGTCACCGTTCTAGTTGATTTTCAAGATGGCTCGGTCTACTCATAAATGTGGACAACCATACTGCTTATTTCCTGTGGATGAAGGGATGCAATGTGATGAGTGTAATAAATGGTTCCATAAGATGTGCACCCGATTAAGCCCCACTGCATATAAAAGGTGCTCAAAGCCCAACTCTCATTGGCTTTGTAGTTTTTGTTGCTCGAGCAAAACATTGCTTATCCAGGAAGCAATTAGTCTCCTGGTGTTGGCTAATAAGAAGGTTGATGAGGGCTGTACTGATAACATTGGTACGGATGGCGAAGATTGCGTTAGTGTCGTAAGTGCTATCACGGCGCAAGCTAGACATCTACCTGTGCAACCCGCAGTTAAACGTTCTCCCCCGAAACGATCAGTGAGTGACACGTCATTAGACGTTGGTGGCCACATTGCTACAGCAGCAACCGGTGACCCAGATAAAACAATTACTGTCCCGAGTTGTTCTAATGTAGACGTTTCGTCTGATGGAAAATGGATGACGCGAAAACGCAGAAGAGTAGGAAAGATAGCTAAAACTAAGGACTGTTTACTTGGTAAGTCCTTGGTGGACTCTCAGACCAATCCGCCAAAGTCTCATAGTAAAGCTTCGTCTGACATTGTTGTTAGTCATTCGCTTGACTCCCAGGACTCTGTTAAAATAAAAACTAATCGTAAGCTACCAGTAGTTAAAATACAGGATCTAACGTCACGGTCGAAAGCTGTGAACACAGTTTCAAAAGAAGCTAAACCCATCCCTAGTTTAATTATTTGGAATCTAGAGGAGTCGAAAGACAACGACCCTGCTAAAAGACACGCACATGACCTGCAGTTAGTGGAGTCTGTGGTGAGGAATGTACTACCTGAAGAGGTTTCAGGGGTACATATTACAAAAGTAATACGACTTGGTAAATGGGTTGGAGGCGAGACCCAACCAAGAAGGATCCTGAAGCTGGTTCTCGGGAGTTTCGAAGAAAGAGACATATTATTGAAAAGCGCACTAAAAACTCGTGCCTCAAATATCCGTATTCGACCAGATTGGCCGCTTGAGGATCGAATCAAGTGGAAGAATGCTCTTACGGAGTTGAGGACTCGCAAATTAAATGGCGAAAATAACCTTACCATTAAGGGTTTTCGGGTAGTCAGGTCTTGGAAGCCAATGCTTCCGAGGCCTGTATGGGTAGAACGATTGATCTCCAAAACACCTTAAGTGTGTGCTACACGAACGCTCGTAGTCTTAGAAATAAAACGTCCGAGCTAAGTCTGATGGTGCAAGAATTATGTCCCGATATAATCGTTGTTACAGAAACTTGGTTCACCGTAGATATAGACTGTTCTCCTTTCATTGCTGGTTATATCTGTATCAGAAGTGATAGAGTTTCAAGTCGCAAGGGGGGAGGTATAATATTTTACGTTAGGGATCATTTTCGTATACAATCAACCATATCGGAGGCTCATATCAGTGGCACATGTGAGGTTGCATGTTGCAAGATTAAATCTAGAAATGGGTTAGTGACTATAGGGGGAATATACCGTAGTCCGTCTTGTCTGGCTGACGACTTTATCCTAAGACACATCTGTTCTTGGAGTATGGCAGAATGTTGTCTCATCATTGGGGACTTCAACGCACCGCATATCAACTGGATAGAGCTTACAGCTCCAGGTAGTGGTTTCGATAGCGACCTTTTATCTACCGTTATTCAGTGTGCACTTGTACAATGTATCACGAAACCGACACATATTGATTTGCAACATGTTCCGTCACTGCTGGACCTCGCCCTCACCCACCACTCTGAGGATGTCTTTGATATCCAGCACCTTCCTCCACTAGTGAACAGTGATCACGTTGTAATTCACTTTAAGTTTAGGACGCATGGTATACAATTCGTATCTGCTCCACCCCGTCCCAATATTTGGCGAGCTAATATTCCGGAAATCAGAAACCGTGCTATCTTGACCGATTGGTCAGTCGACGCGGATGGATTGATCGAAGATGAATGGAATAAGTTTAAGGCTACATTCGAGTCCGTAACGTCGCCGTTTATCCCATGGTCAGCACGTAAGCTATCACATTGCCCTCCATGGATTAATAAGGAAACCCGGAAGCTGTTAAAGCGTAGGAAACATTTCTGGGACTTATTCTTGTTGACAGGTCATGCACCATTTAAGCGTGAGTATCAAAAATACCGTAATATCTGTAAGAAAACCATAGCGAAATCCCGTACCACTTACGAACGACAGTTAGTATATGATAGCCGTACTTGTCCGAAACGATTGTTTTCGTATGTTAAACGGCAAATGAAACGTAGTGATGGTATTCCCCCGTTGCTGTTACACGAAAATTCAGAATTACTAGCTGAATCAGATCGAGCAAAAGCTGAGACTTTTTCAGATTATTTTAGCGAAGTCTTCTCTACGTTTATTGTAACAAGTACTTGTCCCACTCACACCGAGATACCAACCATTGAATCTGTACAGGTGACTGAGGAAACTGTCCTTCCGTTGATAACTAACCTCAAACCTGGTAAGATACCGGGCCCTGACGGGTTACATCCACGGTTGCTATCATCTCTTGCGGACATTATTTCAAAACCGCTTGCGACACTCTTCAACATGTCCCTCTCACTCGCTCAACTCCCTAGAGATTGGAAGGACGCTATAGTTAGTCCTATATTTAAGGACGGTCAGCGACAGATAGTATCTAACTACCGGCCTGTCAGTCTAACTAGCATAGTCGTTAAGTTACTCGAAAAGATAATTCGGGTTAGGTTGCTAAGCCACATAGATTCACACAATCTGTTAGCTCCTGAGCAACACGGATTTCGTAACAAGCGTTCTTGCTTGACTAACTTGCTTATTGCGAGGGAGGATTGGACAGCAGCCCTAGATCACGGTCTGTCTGTCGACGTGATATTCATAGATTTTAGCAAAGCGTTTGACAAGGTTTCACACGTAGGTCTTATGCAGAAGCTCACGAGCTTCGGAATAATAGGTACTGTACATAAGTGGATAGGAAATTTCTTATGTGACCGCAGACAGAGAGTTAGGGTCAATGGAACGCTATCCGATTGGAAGCCGGTCAGAAGTGGTGTACCCCAAGGCACCATCTTAGGCCCTCTGCTCTTCCTTCTCTACGTTAATGAGTTACCACTGTTACTTAGGTCGTCAACATTATTGTTTGCAGATGATGTAAAAATCTGGAGAACAATAAAAAGTGCGGCTGATCATGTGGATCTTCAAGCTGACTTAGACGATTTAGTTGGATGGGCTCGAGAGTGGGGCTTAGAAATCAACACTAGGAAGAGTGTACTAATGCACGTCGGTCACGGTAATAGTTACCGTTACACTATTGAGGGTAAACCTCTTCCATGCGTTCAAGAGCATAAGGACTTAGGAGTAATATTAAGTCATGACTTAAAAACAACTGCGCATTGCAAAGCAGCCGCTGTCAAAGGTTTTCGTGCGTTATGGTCACTTCGCCGAGCGTTCAAATCTTTTGACGAGGAAACGTTTCGAATTTTATATCCCATATATGTTAGACCACATTTAGAGTACTGTATCCAAGCAGCTAGCCCGTGTCTAGTAAAGGATACTAACTCCCTTGAGCGTGTCCAGCGTGTGGGAACGAAATTAGTGAAGGGTCTTTCTAGACTTCCTTACGATGAGCGCTTAAAGCGCCTAAATCTTTTCCCCTTGTCGTATCGTAGGACACGAGGTGACCTTATACTGGCATTTCGTATCTTTAATTATGATTTGGGTGTTAATATGTCTTATCTTTTTGCTCCCTCCAGCACTAATAATCTCCGAGGTCATAGCAAGAAGGTTCATAAAACACGATCTAATAAACTTAAAGTGGGATCCCGTTTTTCTCATCGAGTAGTCAATCATTGGAACGCCTTACCCGAACAAGTGGTATCAGCCCCATCAGTGAATACTTTCAAGGAAAAGCTGGACCTTCACTGGAAAGCAATGTGCCAGGATTAACACAGGTTCATCAACCTACTATCCTTATTACTGAAGACTGAAGACTGAAGACTCTAGATTAGCCAGTCTTGTTGGTCACATCTTAGAAACGTTTGGACCAGGGGCATGAGAAAAGGTTTTAATTTGACTGTATTCACGACTTATGGGTGAGTCCTAGGAAATGTGTTAGTTGTAGACGAGTTAAAGGGTAATAGCGTTTGGTCAAATCAGATGCTTTCATCTTCGGAAAGCACTGGGAGACACATTAGGATAACCTAATTACTACTATCTTCAATTCAAAACTCATAATAAGTGCACGATCTGTTGTAATTATTGCAAAACAAAAGGTTGAGCAATCATTGTGATTTGAAAGTGAGTTATTCAGACAAAGCATATAACACCCAATAATTCACACACGCACTTTGAGCTTTTTCAAGGAATTAGATGCCTCACAAACCATCAAAGGTTGTTTATCCATCACTTCGGCGGCTTGATGTCGAATATAGTTGTTCTCTAGCTCCAAAAGATAAATCTGTTGTTGCAGACTTTTAATATATTCATTCTCTAAGTTCCTCATAGTTCGGTAATTTGTCTCTAGATCTCTATGAAGCTGTGACAGGCAGGTATAACTACTTACGCTGAGGTGTCAAGTGAAAACCCTGTTACTGCTTTTCCATATTTTTCGGTTGCATGTTTTCTTACTATAATCAAAATCAATTAAAATTTATCGCTACTCACGTGATCGATAAGGAGAAAAACTTTTCGAACGCATAGGCGTTCGAATAGAACTTGAGACGCCATTTCGCATCATTGAAAAAATTCAACTACGATTTCTTTTTTAAGTTACTTGTAATCGCTTAGAAACATTGGGTTCGTCTATTCAAAATAGTGCTACAAATCGTCATGGCATTACTTAGACCAATCCGTCAACGATGACCTTGAAAGCCGATTCAGCTTTCAGCCTTCAATAATAAGGATAGTAGATAGATGGTACAAGTTCAATCCTCACTGTTTCTTTTTCATCAAAGGTTCAGCCTCCCCTCTAAGACGTTCACTGATGGAAAGAACGCTACTTTGTGTGAGTTGGGCGTTCTAGTCATTAACCACTCGATGATAAAGCAGAACCCAACTCTAAGTTTGATGGATTGATGTTTATGAAACTTCTTGGGCGAGACTAAAATTTATGGACGAACCATTCACGTATAAGATAACAGGTCATGAATATTGGCACGAAATTCATTCATCCATTTCGGTAAATATAGTTTTGACGTTATAGCTGATGTCAGTTGGTGATGAAAACCAGAAATCTAGTTCCTGACCTTAATCATCAACTGTAAATTATAATTCCAATTCCTTACACATATTTATAGCCCTCATTTGACCCCAGTTATTAAGTGGACATCCTCAATGTCAGTCTAGCGTCGCTCAAAGGTTGTCCATAAATTATAATCTCACCCCTTCTTGCCGTATCCTCGAGGATTAATAATGCTGGAGGTAACGAAGTGATAAGACGTATTACCAAGTAAATCGTAAATAATGATACGGAGCGCTAAAATAATGTCACCTCGCATTATACGATACGATAAGAGGAAAAGGTTGAGAAGATTTAAGTGCTAATCGTGAGGAAGTTTGGAAAGACCCTTCACTAATTTTGTTCCCAGAAGATGAACACACAGAAATGCGTTAGTATCCTTAATAAGAGATAGATCAGCTGCTGAGATGCAGTACATAGGTGGCATATAAATATCGAAACGTGTCCACGTCAAACCATAACACATGCGAACATTTGACAGCTGCTGCGTTGCAGCACGCAGCTGTTTTCTAGTCATAACAAAAAATTACCCCTAATTCGATTAAACAGATGTGGCTTTACAACTTTACTCAATGTAAAAGCCCATCAAATATTCAACATTTGATCAATTATCGTATTTTACTCAGTGGAAGCGCTTCTCAAAGTGTTAGTGACATTATTAAACAGAATGTGCACAGTTTAAGGGGAAACATTTTAGTCTTCCAAGATTGATATTTCAGGGTAGTTAGACATCCTCTACAAGTTGAAAGTCTTTTGAAAAAGACTCATATGTGAGTTTTACGTGTGATCGAGGCTACATAAGGACATCGATGGATTAGCTACCTCAGTATTCTGTAATGATTATAGGTAGCCAATTGATTTGTACTAATCTTCGCAGTTTCTAGTAATGTGAATACTCAATCTTACTTTGAATAAATCAGAAGGCGATGCTGATGTTTCGATAGAGAACTTAGACAACCAACTACTTGGTGAGAAAAAAATTTGCAGTTATAAGCAATTTAATCCCAGCTTCTGAACTTTCTTAGAATATCCTCTCAGATGATCAGTTCAAGATAGAGAGAGAAGTTAAGAAATATTAATACCAACGTCATGTTTATAGTAAGTCAGTATCAAAACATTCCATAATTAGCAGTGACATCAAGCGTGGTATAGATTCGGATGTAATTGAGATCCTGTAAATATAGGCTATACTTCTTCATTTGACCATATATTATTCACTCGCCAGTCCGTTGCAGCGTTTCACTCATTTATGGCTGTTACATTTGCTCTCAGCACATTTCGGTGAAGTCGATACTGATCAAGTCCCTAACGTGAACCACAAAGCAGCATCTCTCATACTTGTACTACAATATTTCTGGAGTGACATCAGAGTCAAAAATTAAACAGATTTCAGTCACATATCTGATATATGAATTAAATTCATTAATCGGCATTTGCTTGCAAGATCTCACCGCCTGAAAATTCATGAAACAAGAGTCTTTTCCACTGTTTTGTTGACAAGTTCTTAGTCCAGCTAGAGTAGCATCTAATTTTGCTCATAACACTAGAGGAATATAAAGCCTCACTTGGATGTTAATGTTATCTCGACTTCGACTACTAGCTAACGAAAGGTTCCTTATGCCTTCGACCCTAGGACCGCCCCAAGAAGTTCACACGGTACGGCTTAACATTTTCGTCAGTAACTTTGACTATTCTTATCAAATTTTCTATCTGAACACCTGTATAATTGTTTAGTAAAACGCTAAAACAGGCATCTAGACCCTTTTCAAATCATGTGTGCATTTAATTTTCTACTCGGTGTTCTTAGATTTTGTCATATTATTCAAGAGCTTTGAAAACGTAAAGCTTTCTTTGTTTACCGCGGTTAAATCTATCCGGTCTTTGGAATTATAGAGGAGTAAACTGTGATTGAAAAACGGACCCTAAATAAGACTGGTTTAGCCAACCATGCGTTGTCGACAAGACCTTTTTTCTTCCTAGTTTCTGCACCTCTGTTCTCTTCTCTTCACTCGGACCAGCCACATCAGGTCTATTTGGAAAGCTGGTGATTTCATATAGGCCTTCAGATGTGGAATAAGAGTCAAAATCAGTGACGTCTAGTGATATAACCATCTTTATTCGTTTCAGAAGAGATTCTCCTTTTCCATGTTTAGCAGTCAAGTATTTGGTAGCCCCTGAAACAGAACTTGCATCACTCTCACATTCCTCAATGTAAGTACTCAAATTCCTGGTATAGCTTTCACCAACTCTCCAACTAGGTAACAACAGAAGTCTCTTCACCTTCTCAGTCAGTGGTATCTTATTCGGGCAGCAAAACACATTGAGCCGATGAAAGCAAGGCTAAGATTGTATCTTACAAGTGGTTTGTATCAGACTATCTGGTAAGAAAATGGTGTGAAGTAAAGGACGCCACAGATAGTTGACGTTCGATGACACCTGTAATCATAATTTGAGATCGTAAAAAGAAATGGAAAAGAGGAAGACAGAAGAACACAATGCGTCAAGAATTTGAAGCAGGCATGAAACGGACAAATAGCAAGCGGAAATAACCTGAAAGTATTGCACAGATCAGCGTTCGACTGGGGATCCTTATCTGCGGCCTATACTGCTTTACGAGGAGTAACTGACATAAGTAAGTACGTAACAATTAGATGTGAATTCAGCAGTATTGTTGTAAGATGGAAAGCAAAATCAGTTATTGATTAGATGTATTATGTTGTCAAACTACTTGTGAGTTGAAAGACTAAGCCTACGATTTCAAATAGACCTACACAATGTATGAAGGATGACGTCACATCTCACTACATTTATCAATTCATATGTTTGTGTGAACACACATACATAGAAAGGATTAGTCAACCAATCTAATTAAGGGTTATGAAAAATGTGCGTAGATGGGTTCAGTATCGGTGAATGTCAAATGTTCCAATAAACGTTGAAAGTAGAAAACCATGTTCATCGATAGCAAAGTACATAACTGAAACGGGTCACAGAATTGACATCAGTAGAGCTTTTAAAACTTGGTACAGAAATTTTCAAGGACTAATTCTCAGGTTTATTGAATCTCAGTCTATTCATAAATTAAAACCTCCCTGATAATCCGTATATCACCTTATGGCCTAGGATAATGAAACAATCTCCTATTCTTTCTAAACGACGTTAGTTTTTTCTCTCTATAATTTACACTTTCTACTTTGTTTACTTGAATCTTCGTTTCATTGACCTTTGTTAGTTTCCATATAAAATACTTTGACAGATATATGTGTGAGCAGATTGTAAGAAATGTATAGAGCAAACAAATCACAATTTTTAGATCAACTCCATCTTTTCATTGTTCTATCGAAATATGTAAAATGAACTAATTGCCTGAAACTTCTAAAAAGATAACAGATCTCCCAAAGTTAGTATTTAAGAGTCACAATTGCACCGCATTATAATGAATTAGATTATTTGGTAGATTCTTTTTAGAGACTCATAATCTATTATTATTATTATTATTATTATTATTATTATTATTATTATTATTATTGACTTTATTCATTGTTATATTTTTGGTAAAATATAGAATTCTCAGCACAAATAATATCAACAGGTTTCTTCTCCCTATTTCTTGCTCGATCCTTGCGATAAATATTGAGTGGTTGCCAGTTACATGTTAGCAGTTCAAGACTTGACATTTGAATAATTATATCTCTGATTGGGCTCTCTTGGAATTTGTACAGCGAAATGTAGTAAAAATTTTTACATACGCACCTGAATAGCTTATAAGACTAATAGACATAATGATGTGTTAAAACAAACAATCAAAAGATAACTTGTTGAAATATTCAGATAGCAGGAACAGGTAGCCCAGATATTTAAACAAGTCACGATAGTATTAATCTTTATGTTCACTTTTTGAAATTTTAACGATTAGTTTAATTTTATAGAAATTGGATGCCTGAGTACATAGAAGTTATCAGATGTGAACAAAATATATTTGAATCATTTAAACGATTGAAATCTAAATGATTCCAACGTTTCAGTCATTAAATAAAAGACTAGCATATATTCTTTATATCAGAGAAATCTTAATTAATGTTAGGTTTAGTTCAAAGTTATGGATTAATAAAAGACAACAATTTTTAACGAATTAAAAAATTTCCCGGATAGTTGTTCATATCTCTATGTTTGAAACCTTTAATCGTAATATTTTCCGTTTAATTAGCTACAAAAGATAGCATTCGATCTGCACTAATAAGGACTTGACACACATGACTTTGGTCACTACCCAGTGATCAATCAATTATGATTACGTGTCAGTCCTATAGGAAGTTGGTCGCTGCCCGGATAGCTCAGTAGTAACGTCAATGACTGTGAAGCTGGGTGATATGTGGTCGAATCCGCCAGGGGGCACCAGCTTCCTCAAGATTATAGGTACACCTTGCTGATGAGTGCCAAGTAGCACGAAACCCAGGTCCAAGGTTTCCTGTTGACTACCTCCAACCACTATCTAATCTTAAAAAAGAGATTTAGTCAGTGAGCTGTTCAATCATGTTACATGCTTGTGGCTAATGTTTTTTAGCGAGTTTGTTTTCAATGAGATGGGATCCCTAACCCCGTACCCAACCTTTCTCGTTTATCCAGGCTTGGGACCAGAAGTAGCCCCAGAGGAACCTCAGGCGGAGAACATAACTTTAAAGGATATATTCAAGCCCTTAACTGATCTGCATAAACCAAATAAATCTCTTGTTCAGATAGTCAGATGATGTGTACACATTCTCATTGTACTTTCATCATCAATTGTGTATATCCATTTAAAGAGTCAACGTAAATCATCCAGAAAAACAACAAAACAAAATTGAAGATGAACTTTAAAATTTCAATTATTGACTATTTCATTAAATTATTCATCCATTTTTTTATACCATTTGATACATTATTTGTATAACATATTGGTTGAATTATGTCGGCTTATTATTATTAATACATAGTTAGATCACCTCTCATATTACATAACAAGCTTAATTTGTTGAACTTTGATCAAAAAATGTATTATGATTGTGTGATTGTACAATTACAGACTCATATTACTAAGATTTATTTGATAGTTAACTTTTATTTATTTAGTTGAATTCATGAGTCAATTTCAGTTAGATCATCATGGAAAACCTGAAAGCATTGGATGACTGTTTCGTCGTAGTTCAATGGTCTAGAGGTTAAGCGATCTCGCATAAGGCCAATAGGTCCTAGGTTCGAATCCCGGGAGGCGAGATCTTGGATTCGCACTACTGAGGAGTTCAACAATAGGACGAAACGGCCATCCAGTGCTTTCAGGTTTTTCATGATGGTCTAGTTTCAATTGAATCATAATCTCACCTATTAAAATTACTATAATATTCACGAAAAACCTTTCTGATCTTAACTTTGAGTTCTCTAATAAAAAGTGTAAAAATCTATCCAGCCAGAGGAAAAATTTTAAATAATTAAATCTTACACCTCCGCCTGAAGCCCCTATGGGGCTACTGCCGGCACCAAGCCTGATAAAGGAGGAGGGTTGGGCATGGGGTTCGCGACCTGGTTAGGAAACGTTAACCAGTTAAATCTTACATAGACGATGACACTTAACTTTGATTGTTTTAAAACACTATGTTTTATGCTAATTTCCCATTTATCATGTTAAATATTCACTTCTTGTCTAATTATTGTTTGTTTTATAAATTTCATCAATAAGAATAATGAAACAAATTCTGTTTGACATTAATAAAATGAATTTCAATAATTAACATCACGAATCCATTGAAGTTAGACCATCATGAAAAACCTAGAAGTACTGGATGGTCGTTTCGTCCTGTTGTGAGACTCCTCAGCAGTTCGCATCCATGATCTAAGCCTCTCGAGATTCGAACCCAGAACCTACCAAACTATCATCATCTTAACTATTGAAATTACCATAATATCCACAAAAACCCCTTCTGATATTAATAAAATGATTGATTTGAATGTACCCAATTGTTGAGATATTCAGAAAAATATCCCAAAAATTATCCTGTTAAGTCTAATGCTATTCTTGAACGTGAAATGGTGTCATTTTCCTACTGGTGAATATTTATTTCACGTGTCATTTTCCTGTCGGTCAATATTCACAGTAGTCCTAACTGTATAAATATCCATTTGTCTGTAAAGTATCATTTCTATTTTTATTCTTCTCCTGACCCCATAAACAATTTTCATCTGCGGTTCATGTTCTGATATATTGAAGATAGGGGAACAGATTTGAGGTCGTACTGGTGGGATATTTGAAGTTGGTCAGTCGTTAGAAATTAGAGTAGCCACGCCGCGGTCCACAATACCAATAAATTTAAAAGTAAAGTAGGAAAGCAAACAAACAAAAACAAGAATATGAAATATAAATGGGCAATTGTATAAATAACTGTTTATATCCATTGACTATTTATTTATATAAATCCATATTATAAAAAGAATATGGAATAATCAAATTTAAATGAAAGAAAAATATGATAACATATCAATGACATTGACGATGTTTATTATTTTGATATCATTAAATGGATTAATCAAGCTATAGAATTTAGCTGATTTCGTCCATTAGAACTAGTCTGAACTTATTCAGGATAGAACAGTCAAAATCATTATATATATATATATATATATATATATATATATATATATATATATATATATATATATATATATATATATAACATTTTCATAATCAAATTAGATCAAATCTATCCTGTGCTTCATTCAATTATATTTAGAATCTCTTTATTATTTGAAATCATTAGAAGGATCAATCAAGTTACAGGATTTTGTTCATTCTATCCATCAGAACTGGTTCCAACTTCTTCAGAATAGACTAATTAAAATCATCAACCAAATATATATTGATGTATACATATATATATATATAACATTTAAACAATCAAATCAGATCAAATCTATCCTGTGCTTCATTCAATTATATTTAGAATATCATTAAAATAAATGGATTAAACTACAGGATTTTGTTGATTATTCGCTATTATTATTCGTTCCTCTTCTCGTTGTCGCTGTTGTTCTCCTTCTTCTTCTTCTCCTTCTTCTTCTTCTTCTTCTTCTTCTTCTTCTTTTTCCTCTTCTTGTTTACTTTGTATATTCTCTACAGAAGTACTATTCGTTTGTACATATTCCTGATTATTATTATTATTATCTTCATCATTAATATATCGTGTATACACAGGGGGATTTCTATTAGTTTGATAAAAATATAATAAAATAATAAAACCTATAATCAATATAAATGATGTAATCATAATCAATAATATAATTGTTGCTATGTATGGGTTTTGTATTAATATATTATGTAATTGATTGATTACTGTATGATTTAATTCAATCGATTCATTAATAAACATAATTGGTAATAAAATGTTGGAAATATTTTCAAGTTGTTGAAAATTTTGATTATTTTTAATAAAGATATTCATTTGAAGTTTTTTTTCCGCTTTAATGACATAACCAGTATTTGGTTCTATATAAATCATTGTATTGAGCTCATCTGTTGGATATAATCCATCAATAGCATTCTGATAGGATTGATTAGCCTATTTATGAAACAAAGATAATTGGAAATATTTAAGTAAATAAATATAATAAATAAAGTGACAGGTATCTACCTCAGTACAATGAAACATGGACATTAACAGTGTTGGATTTTGACTCAGAAGTCTAGAGGTTAAGCATTCGCTCACGAGACTTATAAGTCCTGGGTTCGAATCTCGCGAATCGGGATTGTAGATGCTCACTGATAAGGAGTACTACAATAGGTGATCTAGCGTCAATTAGTTCATCATCTCAATCAAAAACTTAATCATCTCCACAATCCTATAGATTCTTTTAAGTTGATCTATTAGTAATTATCTTTTAATAATTCACTAGTTGATATTAGTTTGTAATAAAAATTGACATAGAAATTAATACAAAATATTCAATTTTGTGTCATGGATAGAAATTGTATACAACTAATTATGAATAAATACGACAAAACAATCTTGTGTCTGAACTTCATTCAGTATAGAAATCCATATCAAAGTGCTTTAACAATAAACACAGAAAATAAGTGGATCATATAACTAATGTTTAAATAATTTTCAAGAAAACTTGATGAATATTTTTAAGTTCAGTAGTTGAGATCATGACTTAATTGAAGCTAGATCACCATAGAAAACCTAGGAGCATTGAATGACCGTTTCATCCTATTATGATGAAGCTCTTACGTGCAAGACTGATAGGACCTGGGTTCGAACCTCACGATTCGAGGTCGCAGATACGCACTGTTGAAGAGTCCCACAATAGGACGAAACGCCATTCCAGTGCTTCCAGATTTTTCATGATGGTCTAGCTTCAATTGACTCATAATCTCAACTAATGAAATTGATATAATATCCACAAAAACCCCTTCTATCATATAACAGTTTACAATCTTTCATTTAATCTATCTATGACCGACATATATATATATATATATATATATATATATATATATATATATATATATATATATATATATATATATATTTATATAACCTACAATTAGCTTATCAAACAAAGTACAACTTGAACTCCAGTAGAAGTTTCCTGTGACCCTACTCCCATAGTTGACCAAAACTAAATGAATTATTATCAGAATGGGTTTTGTGGAGATTTTACAAATCTCACTGAGTGAAATCATAAGTCAATTGAAGCTAGACCACCATGGAAAACCTGGAAGTACTGAACGGCCATTTCGTCCTAGTATGGGACTCCTCAGCAGTGCACATCTACGATCCAGTCCCCCGCGAGACTTGAATTATAGTGTTTTCCTAAGATAGAAAATTCAGTTTATATAAATATTTAAAATTCATTCAAACAATACAATAAATTTCAACTTACATTAAGAAAATGTGGTTGTGATACAGCAATTGGTATACCAGGTTGACATGATGACATATCTAATACACCATCATCATAACAATTAGGCCAATCTAAACAAAATCCTTTATTTTTTTCATAATATTTCGGTGATTTAAATGTATCTAACATGGGAATAAATTTGAAAACTGGTAAATGATTGAATTTCACTATAGAATCTATAGTAAATTGTATAGAACGACATATATCTGATGCAAATATATAAGGATTATCATTTATAGTTAAAAAGGTATGAAATAATGAACCATCACTACCATTAATCATATTCGCTGTAGATGTTTTCCAATAAGATAATTTATCCTTTCCATTATATTTGATAATTTCACCAATCAGTTTATGATTATATAAACCATTATTAATTGTAATAGAATCACTGAATGTATTATTCTTATTAATGAATAAACCAATAGTTGTTGTGATATTCATAAAATAATTTGATATAAATGTTAATAATTCATCATTATAACCCCATAATAATTGTTTTATAGGTTTTTTAATGAATAAATATTCATGAAAATGTTTTTCAATTTCTTCAATAATTCTACTTAGTAACCATGGCAACTCATTGAATTTAGTTGCTATGGTTATATAAGCAAGATTTATAGTTGTAATCATATCATTTTCTGTACCATTTGATAAATTTGGAACAAAATAATACCATTTTATTTCTTGATAAGTAATTGTTTCATTTATTTGTGTAATATTGAATTTCATACGTTTTTCAAGATATGTATATGGTCCTAATTGTTTAAGATGAGGTTTATGACCAGATTGAAATTCAATTGGATTTGTTAAATTAAAAAAATAAAATTGTATATAAATAGGTATTGAAGGTTCTGACCATTCAGTGTATATAGTTGATCCTGGATTTAAACGTGTTTCTCTAGTGATTAATAGCCAAAGAATAGGATATAATATACATAATGATAATAATGAAGCAAATAATAATATACTGAAGAAGATGATAGACTTTAAACACGTATGAAACATCATAGTTTTGAAAATGACTTTTTATCTCTAATGTTATTATAGACTATTGTTATACTGGTTATAGCAGACAGGTCAGTTTAAATATTATGAACTGATCGTTAAATATGTAAAGTAAAACAATAAGCCAATCAGAAATTAATGAACAACTAACTGACATCAATATCAGGACTGTTAATGTCTGTATTTAATGATTAATAAAATACAAGTTGTCATGAAATGTTTACAGTAAAGTGAATGTAAATAATTGACTGTTATGTATTATTGATCTGTTGAAAGGTGTACTTAGTAATTACTATTCAAAGACAAAGATAAGTAAGCTTAAGGATATCGTCAGTGGAGCACCCACTTACACAGCAATGAGGATCATAATGACCAAGTCAATAAGAGGCCTCAGTGAATTTTAGATACGTGCCCAGGAAAGGACATGACCATCCTGATAGGAGACCTAAACGCCAAAGTCAGAATGAACAACACCAGGTATCAACATGTCATGAGACGACATGGACTGACTGGGCGAAACGAATGAGAACTGTTGTAACGTGAGATGCTGCTGATTGGAAGTTAGCGAATTACCGATCGATTCAAAGACGCGTAAGATACGTAAGAACGGCCTAGAAATCTGATTGGTCCCGCCTCCCTGTCTAGACCAGCCAGTTGAGTCCAGAATGCAAGTCTCAGCCTCTGAGATATGAATCATTATATTTCAGACATACTCTGTTTATATACTAATCAAGCAGACCACATCGTGCCATAAAATAGAAAATAACATTTGTACAATATTTGACAAGTGAAATATATATTGACCAATAGGAAATGTCCACTTAAAGTCCAAGGACACCATTAGACTTAACAGGATAATTATTGGGATAGTTTTCTGAATATCCCAACAAGAACGGTGACGGATTTGCAAATTTATGCGTATTCAACAAACGAACGTTGATCGGTTCATGATCTCAACAATCTCCACAACCCTATACTGATAATTCTCATATGCTCACTACTGACTAGCTTTTATATGTAATTCTTGGAGTTCTACTGAAAAGCTGTGACCAAAGGAATTCAACGGTCCTGGGTGAGGCCGTTACCCAACAAAGACAGTGTAACATTGTTGGGGACGTTAGATCCCCAAAACTCATATTTTGTAATTTCATCTTATCGATTAAATGTTTAAATATTTGAATGGCAGTCAATTGATTAACTTTTCGATTAAATGTGAAAATAAGTCAATTAATGAACTTATCGATTAAATGTTTAAATAGCAACCAATTGATGAAATTATTGATTAATATTTAAAAATTTTCCATGACAATATCGATTTTAAATATTTGTATGAATACGCTTGATTTGTGTGCTTGACTTGACTTGGTATCTGCTGTTTGCCTGTAGAAGACACTTTCTACGCCTTACCAAGACTTCTTGATCGAGTTAGCTGAGTCGGGGACAACGGACCAGAATAGCCTATCGAGTCTCTGAATCCTTGATCCTTCGTTCCGTTCTGAATAAGCCGAGTCAGTAGTAGCATTCAAGCCTAACGAATCTAACAAACATGGTCGTGAAATATCGTGCATTGGTTGGAGTTAGATATCAACATAGATAAATCTCGGTTCAGTGATCTAGAGGTTAAGAGTTTACGTGAGATATAGAAGGTCCTGGGTTCGACTCCAACGTATGGGATCGTGGATACTCAGTGCAAGGTAATCCCATTCTATAACAAAACAGCCGTTCAGTGCTTTCAGACTTTAATAGAGCTCTACCACCGATGGGCTCATGATTCCAGTTGAAATGATTATAGGTGGCACTATATTCCGCTACAAATGCATACACAAAGCTACAAAGGTCTCATCACATCACACTATGCAGAACCAGATCGACCGTATCTGCATCTATGGTTATGAATGATGTTGACCTCTGCTAAATAATTTTTGCAATCGTTCATTACGATAAACGTATATATTCAATCTGGTTAGTCTATATGTAACAAAATGGCTCAACTCAACTTCAATAATTTGATCAACTGATGACGCGCCTAAATGTTTCCCAACTTATGCGTCGACCATCTTTGCAGGTTGAGATAGTTGTTAAATAATCATACGTGGACACATATCCTAAACACAGTTAGGTAATACTCACTATTTCATCAGTTGATTTACCATCGTTACCTAGCGTTTGATTTTGCAACCTCAAGTGGTGTCCGTCAAAACTGTCAACTTTCTATATCTTTGTTCAATTACATTGTAAACCTACTGCTGGAAATAAAGTTCTCGTCGACTGAATTTCTAGGTATTGCTCTCCTACAAGGAGGTCCACTTATCGACTTAGAATACGCAGATAATATAGTCCTGTTTCGTGAAGACGCTGACAAAATGCAGTCTTCTGGTAGCACTAAGCAACAATGCCAGAATGTTTGGAATGCGCTTCTCTCCCTCCAAATGTAAGTTGTTGCTTCAGGACTGGCCTGCGTCTACACCTGAACTAAGGATAGGGAGTGAAGTGGTCGAACGCGTTGACAAGTTCACTGATCTTGGAAGTTTGATCAGCTCTAATGGGTTGGTGTCTGACGAAATCTCATCACGGATTCGAAAAGCTTGCTCGGCTTTTGCCAACTTACGTCACCTATGGCGAAGGCGAGATATCCGTCTATTATCACAATTGATGGGTGGTGATCAATGTCATGCTTGTCTAGTCCTTATTAGTGCAGATCGAATGCTACCGATCATGTTGCAATGTGGCCACCAGTCTAGGTGACTCGACACTGCGGGCACTATGTATTGAGATTTAGATGGTGCTACACCTTGCTGACGAGTGCCAAGTAGCACGAAACCCGGGTCCAGGGTTTCCTGTTGACTACCTCCAACCACCATCTAAATCCGTCTATTAATTAAGGGACGAGTATTCTTGGTGACAGGGTTCAGAATCGATTAAAACGGCGTTGGTGTATACACTCTTTGTGTTCCCATAAAACATGAGATTAAAATCGCTTTATATCTTTCTTCCTACCAACTAATTCTTTCTCCATGTATCATATCCTTGTACACAATCTTTATTTCATATATTTCTACCAATGAAGTGACCACTTCGATGAATTCGGTGTTCATCTTGTTATTCCAGTGAGGTGTGGCAACTTGGACCGTTGCATGTGCGCCTGATCTCACGTTGTAGTTGACTGATACCGAGCTTCAATATTGCTCATTCGGTTATTTTATGAAATGAGCGTAATGACTAAATACGAACATATACCAGTGAACCACCAATATTTTCTAATGCTAGTGGTCATGATTCACATTCATAAACTAAAATACAAAGAACTGATGAACAGTATACACTTCCTTTGGTTGGAAGACGGATATTTCTCCTACGCCGCAAGGACACATGTTGGCAAAAATCAAACTAGCCTTCTGAATTCACGCAGAAAGTTTGTCAGACATCAGAAATAATAAGACTCCCAAGATAAGTGAGTCGATTGATGAGTACAGTTACTTCATTCTCCATCAATAATTCAGGCTGTGATGTAAGCTGATAGATTGTATTTGGAGGGAGAGAACCGCATTCCAAATACGTTTGCATCATTTCGAAAGGTCGCTAGTAAACTCTGAATTTTGTCAGTATCTTAATCCAACAGACCTATGTCAGTTATGTATCTAAAATTAACAAGAGAATTTTCTGGTAAATCAACTTTTTGTAATTCAGAGGACAAAAATAATATCTTTAAAAGCATATCTATAACAAGGTCAAATAAAACAGGGAAAGTGGATGACACTCATAGTAACCAATCCTGTTGAGTGTTTTCCAAGATTCACTATATCAACCGACTTGCCATCTCTATCCACTGCTCTCTGCCTAAATCGTAGTTCCAACATGTACGGGTAATGTCTAACGAGCTTACAACATACGTACAGAAATTCCACTAATCGCAAGGACGATGAAGCTTACTAGTCAATCTACGTTGATACGCCTTCCAACGAAAGGCACCAACTAAACATCACGATCAGTAGAGTCGGACGACACTTTCATGTCAAGGTATACAACAATAGTCGGACGTCTATGTTCCAGAAGTTGCCGAAAGGTAAATATTTAATCTATATATGCACGTCCAGGTTTTTTCGGGTTTGCTTTTCACTAGCCATAGTTAGACGACGAAGCATTATTAGGGCTAATATTTTGGACACTATAATAGTTAGACTGATTTCTCTGAGATTGTCACAGGAGGAATTTTGTCCTCTTATAGACCAGGATGATCGGCGATCGAGACTAGTCAGATGAGATAACGTCCCATTTCCAGATTTCAGCTAGGATCTCAGTTATTCTAATTGCCAAAAACTGGACTACTATCCATAAGATTCTCAACGGTTGATCCATCAAGCCCTCCTGCTTTTCCTCACTTTAGATTGCTAATAGCCTCACTAAGATATGGAAAATTTACATCTGCTTGCCTTTAAGGTTACTTGCAGATAGTGGGTAACTAAAGTGCTCTGTCCATTGATTGAGAGTGAATAATAGTTCAATCGTTTTCCGAGATATTCTTACTAACAGCCATATTTTTTTGGTAAGTCTTAGCAGTTATCTACTGTTACTCATCGCCACCACCATTTCCATCACTTCTGCTTTCGCTTCCCACCACTGCCCACGATCATTCCATAAGCTTTTTATCAGCTAACGTTTAAACTGCTTCCACTTTTCATCGTGTTCGGCAGGATGAGTTTCCGAGCATCTGTCAATACAATAGACACCGATGAAATCTGCTGATTTTTCCTGACGTTTTGATTCAAGTTACTAGTCGAAATCATTGCTTTTTTCACAGCATTTCCGATTCCATGTCAAGCTCTCTCGGGGCGGATATCTCTTTCATGATTGACTAAATATTTCTCTAGTTGTTCCTAAAATACATTCTTAACCTTTTTATCATTAACTTAAACCCTAAGGTTTTTTTTTACTGTGGCTTTTCTATGTCCAGTAAAATGCAGAAAAATATGTGCTCGAACTAGAGCATGATCTGAGTCTGAACATGTGTCCTAGGATGAGTGACAGTTTTCTACCAACCATCTCCGACTATGGATGATGGCGATGTGGTCTACTTGAGTTGATTATGGGGGTCACTACGTCAATCGGTGTTTCCTCTCATGCTTGAAGTTAGTGTTTGCTAGAAATAGTCGGTCGCCATTATCCACCAAAATACCTTTTGATTTGGATTAGTCTACCTACTTGAGCATTGAAATCACCTGAGATTATTACTGCATCCGAGAGCTGAGAATTTTGAAAGACGTGTGATAGCTTCCCATAAAATTCATCTTTATCTTCATCCGAGCTGCAATCTTTGGGAGAGACAAAGAAAAGACAACGACGTATGTCCCTATCTTTTCAAGTTTTTACAGGCCCGTTTGGTCGGACACCACACAAGTGACTGCCTATTGGAACCAAGTCTGACAAAGCCTGTTCTGCTTCAGAACTCGGAAGATAGCAGTGAGATCTTCAGACAAACGAAGGGTAAATCATGCTGGTTCTTTATATTGACAAGATGAAGTCAAGTGGATAACTGCACGTGGATCCCTTATGCGCGTTTCGGAGACAGCATAAATAGATAATGCGAGACTCTAGAGTCTTATCTAAAGAAGCCTGTTTTCCTATCTGACACAAGGTTCGAACAATAAAAGCTTCAACATATAGTTTAGAGCGTGGTTTCAGGAAACCAGAAATAACATTTCTTTGAACCCAAATCATTAGTATTGGTGCCACAGAGTGATAAAGATATTCAAGAATGGTTAGTTGTGGGAATAGATTCGATCGTAAACGAGATGATCTTGGGTACAGTTAGAGGTATGAGGGTGAATTCATTACCTGACTGGAAGAATTAGAGTAACACTAATATTAAACGAAATGGTTCTTTCATCAAACACAAAGATAGCCTTTAGTCATATATAACTGACAAGATCACAAACTGCAGAGAAATAACCACAAATTCACTTATATAACTATCGAATAATAAAATTTATTCAAAGATATTGTATTCTGCTTCGTCATATGAGTTCCCTTTTGTGTATACAAATTGAAAGCGTTATTTGCTACACAATTTGTATAAAGATATTAATTGACATTACTATAGTCTATTGGAGGAAAATCGTAGTAAAATTACATAACTGTTCTATAATTAGACAAGACATAACTGAAAGCAAGTACCAGTGTAAAATATGTTCAACAACAACAAAATAACACAACTATATATCCAAATATGAAAAAAATATATTTCTTTATTTTGTACAACAGTCTTTCTCTCTCATCATTACTTGATAATAACAAACTAGAGATTAATCGAGAGAGAGAGAGAGAGAGAGAGTATGACGTATAACTTGGTTGGGGTCATTAAAAAATTTCTATTTACAATTATTCTCTAATCAAGTATTGCTTTGTTTCTCTGAAGAATACCGTTCTAGAAGAGAAGATCGAAAGAAACAAACAAAAGTACCATGAAAATAGTTTTAGTTGATAAACATTGTGAACAAAATATAAAACTTAGTAAATAGTCATTTAAGAAAGAATATATGTTCTTTTTTTTATATTTTGAAAGTTAGACTCTTTCAAAGTTAATATATTAATAACAATTAAAGTTGATGGGCAATCACAGATTAATGATTTAGAATAATCAATTCAATAGATCACAAGTTCGAATCATGTATGTACGGAAAATCAGATGGTGCCAATGAAAATGTGTAGTTTACATCCAAACGTTAAAAATGGTAGCACAACTTGACGCAGGTGTTAATTTAATTCGGTAATCTATAGTTTTTTTCCAGAAGAATGGGGTCAGTTTCCACTCCTCCGTGGCCCATATAATAAAAAGAGTAGTGTTTCATGAAGAATTTGAAAAAGAAACTTAATTACAAATGGTCTTGACGACTTAGGCGTCACTTCAAATTTCAAGGTTGATTACGTACGCCCTTTTCTCGAGTAGTTTAAGATGTTAGTTTTGTACTTTTCAGACGACAGAAATCTGTAGGGTAAGATGGGGTGTGGCATTTTTAGGCTTACCCTTTTCTAACCTACCTCTTTTATTGTGGAAAGGAAGAGTCTCTGCAGATGCCGGTTTTCTGAGGGAGATACCTTACTGTCGTCACAGTCCTGTACAGTCAGCAGTATGACTTGATTTTAGGACGATGAGTTTTCTTCTTTTATTCCTACTTTTCTTCAACCTACCTGCAATGGGTAGGACCTAGTGTTCGAACCAATAGCTCGATAACGTCACCACGATATCCAAATCCGACCAGGATATCAATATAATACATAAGGTTCATGGACCGACAAAGAAGCACACAACAATAGCGTCGTGAACTGTCCCCATAGCCCATGGTGGGATCAAGGAAACCGAAGGTCATGAGATCACCATTACAACATACGACACACTAGATACCTTTAATAGGATTTCTCTTGAGCGTAATCATATTTGTAATCGTGAATCAGTACTTTTAAGGATTCTCAAACTGGAGAAAAATATCTATTCAGTGCTCCCTGATTTTTAATAATTCATTTTTTCATGAAAAAGGTTATCATCAAACTGTGAGCATTTCTTCAAAAAAGTATCAATGAAGTAGCATAAAATCCCCAAAACCCTAAATGCATACAATTCGTCCCAGATAAGCAAGGGGAAGAGAGGTTCAAACCTGAGTGTTACTGATATAGAATGTAGTGTTTTATCAACTAATTCAATGATCAAATAACCTACAACATACCCAGAAGCGGATATCTTCAAGCAGCAAACATTCAGTTAAATGAGAATTATTAAAGTGAAAAATATTTGTGAATCATCTGAAGCATACTATAATTATGTGCATTTGTTTAATCATTAATACCATTATTATTTCATACCTGCGTTACGTTTACAATGATCCAAAAATTCGGAAATATGTTCAGGATTATGAGTATTCATAAATTCCAATGTTGATAGGAAAGATGATTCCGTTAGCGGAAATCGAGAACTACCAGCCAAAAATATGGGCGGTATAGGCTTATTGATCTAAAGATTTAAAAGCAGAAAAAGCAATAGTTTATATATTACTGACTAGAAATATACAAATATAACTAAGATATCAATGCTAAGGTTGAACTTAATAGTTTCAAATAAATTGAGCGTTGAGTAGAAAGGTAATAGTAAACAATTTTGTTATATCCCATTGCGTTGAAAAATTGTGATTCTAACGTTTCTTGACATGATATAAGCCAATTCTTCAGATTAAATAAATCATATGATTATTTATTTACTCCAAAGAAGTGGCTTACATTAGGTCAAAATCATCATCAGTTGTAGAAGTTCTGCCATTGCTTTGACTATCGTTGCCTTTACATTTGCATCAGATACTCCTTGTATCTCGGTGATGCTGGCCAAGTTATGTATGTGGAACATTCCACCTCTATCAGTGCTTCTCCATCAAGTGTCATTGGGTTGGTGCTCAGTGTGCCATTTTCCAGAATCTTGTTTTTCCCATTTGTATGTTGGGGCCTACTACTGCGTCACTAGCTGTCTTCACTTATATTTGTTGGTGTGTGTGTGTGTGAGGGAGAGAAGAGCTTTTGAGAAGTGTCAGATAATATACTATGTCTAACGTGAAGATCGGCTGTTGAAGCACCAAGAAAGAAAAGCGACAGCAATATTACTTACCTTGATCAAATGATCAATCTGGTTATATAATCCACGATTGACTAAAACTCCAGCTAACTGTGAACTAATTGAACTATTACCATTTTCGGATATTTTATTTACAATTGTAATCACTAATAAGAAAGTAAACAAAGAATGAATGAATGAATATGATATGCCTTCTTTGATAAAAATCTTGGAATATAAAAGTTCATAATTAAACATTGAATAGTTGAATAATTATCATCGTTACATTCCAAGGAGATAAGATTAACAAGGAACTGTGAATCTAAAGAAAAAAAAATCCAGATTGAATATTTTTCAGATATTTCTTAAACCAGGACTTCAAAAATTGGATAAATTTTAACTAATCATTCCAAGAAAATAATTAGTATATCCTCTTTTTTTTTTAATTACAAGTTTATGTATTTCGATTTTAGTCACACTGTTTGTGTTCGAATTAGTGAGACTATAAAAACCAGTCAGAGCGGTTTTTAAACCTGCAACCTATCGATTGAAAACTAACCAACATGCCACTGTCCCTCAAAAATAAATTTCTCGAGGATAACAAAGAAAAATTCCACTACACAAGCATTACACGACATACTTCTGAAAAACTCAGAAAAGACATTCAGAAAAATGCTGCTTACAGTTTTTTATATGTTTAGTAGGCCAACACTGAAACAAAGTATCCATGTGTGGACTGCAAATAATAGTAGCTAATTGATTAGATGGTAAATCTGTTAGTCTTTGAATAGCAAAATTTGCATTTTCCGCACTTTGCATACCACCAGTAAGGGCAGAACTCGAAAAAGCCCTAAGAAAATTAAAGGTATATAGATTGTTTATTATGATAAATGTGATATGAAATAATTAAGTAAATTGATAAAGTAAACTTATGGTATGAAAACGTAAGTAACTTAAAGATAGTTCAGAAGCAAAATAGTTCCTGGTACATATTTGAATCAGAGCAGGTTATTAAACCAAATTAACATAACGAAAAGAAGTTATTAAGTTGAAAAATTATGCATACAGAATATAGTTCGAAAAGAGAGGATGAACTTGGGAAAAATGGAATAAGCTAATTTTAAAACTCAAGATCTAAGAGAAAATAAAAACAGTCAGTCAATCCGTTATTATCAACGTAGAACGGTACATAAATGCGCGTTGGCATACTGCATTAACATGAGAAAATAATATGATGAAGAGAAAAATTGAAATACTGCAGTATAGTGAATGCATTTGAATAACTACAAACGATTCTATCAACTAACATTTCAAACCATTGATAACGGTAAACTCTCGATTTCCAAAGAGATAGTCCGTACCAGTCAATATGGAAGGAATAATTAGTCAGTGAATTTATGAATAAGTTCATGTCTGACCACCTCTTTCTTCTAACATATCCCTATACCATCGGACATCGCTCGTTGAGGTAGGCGGTGGTTTGATATATATGTGATACATGCTGCAACCACCTTAGTCGATAAACATTCACAACATTATCAACCATTTTGACAACTTTCCCTCGTACCATATTCCTAAACTCAGGATTGATCACTTATTAGTCTCAACATATGTGTGACCAATTCTTCGAAGACACGTTTGATCAAACACTTGTTAGGAAAGAGGAATAAGTTTAAAGACAATTTTCATCAGGAACAGAGATAAACCTGTTACTTTATACTTATGATACCATATGTAATCCGGACGCAAAATACCATTTTTCAGAAGGGATCATAAATAGAATGAGAAAAACTAATACAAACCATGTAAATAAGACATCTAAATTATCAGACTTACTGTATTATATAAGCAACAAATTTTAATGGGTATAACATTTCCCGATCTTGTTTAGGCAAAGACCACAAAATACGTTTGAATAAAGATACAGCTCCAAGATTCACAAAGTGATGCAATAAAATCAATCTACCTGAAATAAATGCGCGAAGAATTTTTTTTAATGATTTCGACTCTATTTAGTTAGGTATAAAACGATGAACACAATTTGCGAAATATACAACAAGGAGGGATTTGGCATAATGGAGTATAAATGTAATTTATTCGACGTTGCAACAACACAGAAAGAGAGGATCAACAATAAGAAACTGATGTTGATAAAAGGATAGAAAATTAATTGACATCGGACTAACAGTTACAACGTTTTGTAAGTTCTGTTTTGATTATTCAGAATTAGATTATTCAGTTTCTTTTAAAATATGAACTTATTGAAGAAATATTTTTTTAAATTACTTGGGCTTATAAGCTACGTTTATATTGAATAGGAGCTATAAGTGGAGGTTGGCATAATTATTTTGTTCTATTCGAGACTAATTGCCAAGATGTACAACCATCCCAGTACTGATGTGAACATTATGATCTGAACCTAATAAATATAGTTCCAAGTAGTAGAGTTACACCATGTTTGTGGAACAAGTTAATTTTTAATTTGATTGAATAGAGTGATTGACCATTGTCGTAACGAATGTCAAGATATTGTGACTTTTTTTTATTAACCATAGTCTCTCCTTTCATTTATTAAGGTTTCTCAACGTGGGTTTATGTTCTAACTCTGTTGTTAACTGCCATGAAGCAGTAAATGGTGTACGAATGATAGATTCGCTATTTTAATAGATATAATAAGGAAAATACTATGAAATACAGAAGATTCATTTTTTGTTGCAGCTCCCCAAACCAGTGGTAATTAAAACAAAAAATTAACTAGTCAATAAATTGCATCATTTTTATGTAGCAAAATAATACATTTAATTACATATTATGTGACGTATAAGTAGTGAATAAGATTGAAAGTCATTTCAAATATGAATGACTATAAGCTAAGAGTTTGCTAGGTTAATTACCAACCTATGAGAGTCAATCAGTCAGCCACCCTATGAGATCAACACTTAAAACTCTCAATTTTCATTTACTGGCCAATATATTAAAGATAAATATTTGGAGTGCAAATATTGTAGTAAAGTATCGAAAATCTCTTACTTGGCAAATCCCACAATTGTCCTATTGATTGTACGGTATATCCCACACGTTCATTACTTTTATGTTGACTAACAGAAAATAAAATACAGAAAAAAAGGTGATAACGATTGTATCCCACAAAGATTGATTAGAAAAAAATTAATCATTACTATTACTGACAGTGGTAGTAGCAGCAGTAATGGTAACTTTGCACATGTACAAGCTACCGAAACCGGTCATTTAAAGTGGTGACACCAACGCAAAAATCGTTACTCCACTCGAGCACAAACCACCAAACCTCTCTATAACGAACACTAAATGTTACTGAATGTAAGCAATCGTTTGGAAACAACAATGATCAAACACAAAGAGTTTCTTAACATCCTCAACTTGGAGAGGCGAGGCTTCTCAGGCACAAAGTGTGAAGACGGAGGTTGATTATGAGTACAGTGGTTTTGAGTGCTGTTCGAGGTATGAGGGCGGTTATCACTTCCCGGTTGCCCACACCATGGAAGGGTTCTTCTGGGAGTACCTGAAAAGGAAATCGGATAAGAAGTGGTCTTAGTGACCAGGGAGCGTGACCGCAGTGCCCAAGGGACATCATGATTATATCAAAGATAGCAAGTAAATTGATCTCATTAGTCACCCCACCACTAGCACTCACACAACTGCCTCAATACACAGACAACAGAAACCATGAGACAACTTATAAATTATCTATAAATGAATGATCCATGTTTATAATGTATTGTAATAACCAAATTTTTAGAAGAAACTCTGAGTTAAGCTCACATTTTGTGATATGGGACATATAAGTGACTTGATTTAATAAAAATAAATTCCAAAGATATTATGATGAATGAGAAATCAAATATGTGAACTTGTAATTTTTGATGATTAAAACAATGATTTTACTAACGGAAACTATACATGGGAGTTTGGGTGGATGCTTTCTTCAATATCATAATCCTAGGTGAAGCTATATCGTTTATGCCATAACTGGTAATAAGCTGAATATGATCGACACACAAGATTTGTGGTAAGGAAATAAGTGTAATGAAGAAGCGTCCATCAAATGTATATGTTATGTTGACATAAAGGAAAATGTTACTGAAGTTTTTTTTTTGAAACGAAACTGTGATGGAACGAGAAAAAATATATGCTTACTTAACAAGAAATTGAGCGATATCAGCTATAGATTTTTCGGGTGACAGTTCCTGGAATAAAAGATAAATATGACAAGTTACAATAAGGGTAGACTAATTCAAGTACTTTTTAATATATGAAAATACACTATGTAACAGAATTAGGATTAAGCAACTTTATAATCCAAAATAGCGGTAGCTTAACGGTTAAGTCATTAGACATTCAGACACAATATTCCAGGTTCGAGACCTGTTGATATACTTTGATTTGAGTTACCACGTATCATTAACTCTTATGCTTAGAGTGTGGCTTATAACAAAGTAAATGGTGAATCAGTTAATCTAATTTAGATATTAATAAAAGAAACTAGCATTTCAATTTGATTCTATAACAAATGTTATTTTGAACAAATCAATGAATATGATATCTCCGCTTTATTGAACTGTGATTACACAAGTACCACGCCATTGTTATTCACGATTTGACGATTTTGTTAAGCATTAATTATTTTAGCATCAGGGTATAATGAAAATCCCTTACGGAAAAAACCCAGAGAAATCTATGCTTACAATGTGAAAGAAAATGAAATAAATCTGTGTCGATATGAAACATTCTGAGGAATTTTACACAGGATAATCAATTGGTTTACTGAGTTATATAATTTTAAGGACTCCAATTAGCGTGAATTTATTTACAAACATGATTCAAACAATCAATTAGCAGTTTTATGAATAACTACTATATCATAATTTGGTTAATGTCAGCTATTTAATAAGTTAACTCTGACTGTAGCACTTCAAGAGTTAATTCTGATATCAGGCCCGAGTAAAGGAGGATTGAAAATGGAGTCACCGAGTCCATACCCTAAATAAAAACCTTCCTGAAAAAAATGCCAGTTAAGAAAACAATTTAAACCATTTAAACTCTGTCCTCCAACTTGAAAGATATTCACATAAAAGAATTATGATGCCTCATGGTGAAAGTCAAGATTCCTCGGGAGTCACAGGGCCGATGTTCCTCCTAACAATCAGAGTAACAATCAAGATAGATACATGGGATGTCCGGACAATATAGGAGAGCGAGAGAATCAGTCAAATGGCTGTGGAAATGAGGAGAGAAATCTTGTCAGTGAAACCTAATGGACCCAAATTAGACAGAAAAGATTAGTTTTGGTAGAGACGCTGTTTTTTTTTCTGGTCATGAAGAAGAAAATGGTTCACACACAGAGAGTTGTAATTATTCTATTTAGAGAAGCACGAAATCTTATTCATCCACAATCATCAAAGCATCCTTCAAAACAAAGAAGGAAGGGAACAAAGATTATTCTTATCCAGTGTAATGCACCCATCCATACAGCAATGAAGATCATAATGACCAATTTAATGAGGCCTCAGTGGATTTTAAATAGGTGCCCAGGAAAGAACCTGACCAACCTGATGGGAGAAGTAAACGCCAAAGTCTGAATGAACAACACCGGGTATCAAGATGTCATGGGACGACAAAAACTGACTGGGAGAAACGAACGAGAATGGTGACGGATTTGCAAACATGAAAAGAATGAATAGCAAGTGGAAATAACTGTAAAGGATTGCTCAGGACGGAGTTCGATGGAGAATACTAGTGGATGGCCTATGTCCTTCCATGAGGCTTAACAGGAGTAAGTAAGTAAGTAAGTAAGTAAGTAAGTAAGTAAGTAAGTAAGTAAGTAAGTAAGTAAGTAAGTAAGTAAGTAAGTAAGTAAGTAAGTAGTAAGTAAGTAAGTAAGTAAGTAAAGTAAGTAAGTAAGTAAGTAAGTAAGTAGTAAGTAAGTAAGTAAGTAATAAGTAAGTAAGTAAGTAAGTAAGTAAGTAGTAAGTAAGTAAGTAAGTAAGTAAGTAAGTAAAAGTAAGTAAGTAAGTAAGTAAGTAAGTAAGTAAGTAAGTAAGTTAAGTAAGTAAGTAAGTAAGTAAGTAAGTAAGTAAGTAAGTAAGTAAGTAAGTAAGTAAGTAAGTAGTAAGTAAGTAAGTAAGTAAGTAAGTAAGTAAGTAAGTAAGTAAGTAAGTAAGTAAGTATAAGTAAGTAAGTAAGTAAGTAAGTAAGTAAGTAAGTAAGTAAGTAAGTAAGTAAGTAAGTAAGTAAGTAAGTAAGTAAGTAAGTAAGTAAGTAAGTAAGTAAGTAAGTAAGTAAGTAAGTAAGTAAGTAAGTAAGTAGTAAGTAAGTAAGTAAGTAAGTAAGTAATAAGTAAGTAAGTAAGTAAGTAAGTAAGTAAGTAAGTAAGTAAGAAGTAAGTAAAGTAAGTAAGTAAGTAAGTAAGTAAGTAAGTAAGTAAGTAATAAGTAAGTAAGTAAGTAAGTAAGTAAGTAAGTAAGTAAGTAAGTAAGTAAGTAAGTAAGTAAGAAGTAAGTAAGTAAGTAAGTAAGTAAGTAAGTAAGTAAGTAAGTAAGTAAGTAAGTAAGTAAGTAAGTAAGTAAGTAAGTAAGTAAGTAAGTAAGTAAGTAAGTAAGTAAGTAAGTAAGTAAGTAAGTAAGTAAGTAAGTAAGTAAGTAAGTAAGTAAGTAAGTAAGTAAGTAAGTAAGTAAGTAAGTAAGTAAGTAAGTAGTAAGTAAGTAAGTAAGTAAGTAAGTAAGTAAGTAAGTAAGTAAGTAAGTAAGTAAGTAAGTAAGTAAGTAGTTGCTATGACTTAAGCTGGCATTTCAAGTTAGATCAATTATTGATTCCATATTTGTAGCACAGGCTCGAATGATCTCAAAAGCTCTAACCTTTTCAAAGAAAATGTATGCTTAACTGTTCATTCTTCAATAATTTTACGTTACACAGGAGCGGCGCTGAATCACTGATTAAAAGATGATTGTATAGAAAATTTCCATTACGAGAATTGTTTCGTCACCTAGAATCCTAGACTAAAATCGAAACGTGGCTAGGAATAGATTTAAAAAAAAGCAGATATATTAACACTTTAAAGACTTTTATATCTCTGTGTTGATGTAATACAATAGGTTCAAACGATATGCATATGTTTCTTTTTCCAGCTTCTTCCCTGCTAAAGTCTGATTACAATCAGAACAACTATCTAGTGCTGCCTCATTTTGAATGGTAAGCAACTACTGAAAGGTAATAAACACTCAAAAAGTTGAAAATGAAGAGAAAAAAAGAATTTGATATTACAGTTATCAATATAACACATACCATACAATCCTCAATTGTTTTCACTGGTACATTATCCTCTATACAAACATTTTTAAAACAGAAAATAAAATAAACAAAATCAATTCGATTTAGTTGAAACTGTTTCTGTAAAATATAAATCTTAGAAGTGAAAGAGTTTTAGATGTAAATTATGGTTTCATAATGTAGAATTGCCAATTTCAAGTTTCTTTGTAGAAAAAAGAAATTGCCTTAATCAGACGATATAAATTATTGATTATTGATTTGTATCATATAAAAAGGGTGAAGAATATCAGGTTTTTATTAGAATGACTACTGCACATTTTAGACACCATTAGCTTACAATTAGACAAAATAATTCAGATAATAGGTCGTTTACATTTTTTCAGCAAGAGTACGTACATACATTTTGATGAATACTGATTTTTGTGTACACAATTCAGTATCCAAGCCCATAAATATTTATGAACCACAAAGGATAACGATTGAAGAGCTCAGTTACAGATTAATTAAATGGGACATGTACGGTAATAATAAAAAAAAACAGACAACTTAACTATAAGTAGTGATTATTACTATACTCACTTTGTTTAATCGGGAATGGTTTGATTTCCAAAAATTGCATACCAGACATTGATAACCAATCTAATGAATCACCACTGTGGAAAAAAGAGCAAAATATAAAGTAAAGTACTTTAAAATAGATATTGGATAGAAAATACAAATGTTTTACAGGACAGATATTATATTATAACAAAAATACTATTTCAATTAAACATAAAAGAAAATAATATAACTAACTCTGTAAGCATTTTCTATCATGAGAAGTACAAAGTCTTGCTAGTGACACACGTGAACAGCATTCTTCACCAGTTCTGATGACCCCAACTACTTTTGCGTCATTTGGCACACTAGAGGACACGAATCGCGAGTAGACGTTTTACTCTGAGGTTAGTTTGCCCGATAGTTGCTGCTACTTGATGTGTTAGTCAGGCTAGCCTATCGTGATGAACTAGTCGAAATATACTGGTTGGAACAACCGTTCCTCAAGGTCCTAACCACGCCAGAAAAGTCGATTAAAGAACGGTAAGACTAAAAGCAATAAAACCAAAGGCGAATTCAATCCCGAGATAGGTAGTTTAAACCAAAACAGAAAGACATTCAGGTGGGTATTTTGGTATTCCGGCACAACGAACAGATAATGGTGATCGTCTGCTGCATCAGTGCAAAGACAATCGCTTATTCTTAGCAAACACTCATTTTAAGCTAAGGAGAGACATCGTCTAACATGGCGACACCCTACACCAAACCAACGATGGACTCAAATAGACCATATTGCCATCAGTCATCGTTAGAGAGGCTCGATAGAAGACTGTCGCTCGTTCTGGAATACCTCTTTGAACTCTGATCATACTCTAATACGAGCACGCATCTGCTTGTGCCTCGTAGGACACCAAAAAAACATATTAAGAAGATCCATTATGATTGAATTGAGTGACGAGGTAGCCAAAATCAGATTACAGGAACAACCAAAGTCACACTTAGGTACTTCTGAAAACGAAGCTGACCCAGATGTTGCTTGGAAAGATATACAAGCAGCTGTGGAAACAACAGTGACATCTATTAGTGATTTAAACCAAACAGTTACAAAAAACAAATAGATTTCTACTAAGTCTCTTGCACTAATAGATTCTCGTAAACTCATACCACCACCCTCTGAACACGACGAAGAGGGAATCAAGTATATGTTGACCAAAAGTCTAAGGAATGACCGTGACCAGTGGCGGGCATCGAAAACAAAAGAGATGGAAAAGGCAGTGGCTGTAGGTAACACCCGACAGCTTTGCAGATTAATAAAATAAACTGGAATTAAGAAGTCAAGTGCAAGTGAGACGATATGGGAAAAAGACCACACTCTTATCTGTTTATAACGATGAGCGGAACATCATAAGGAGCAGTTCAGCTGACCTTCAGCTACTCTACAACAAACCTTCATTCCCAGACAATGTGAATGGAACATTGAAGTAGGTCCCCCAACTCTTGCTGAAGTTCAAAAGGCTATAGTTAATCTGAAACGAGGAAGGGCAGCTGGTCCAGATGGACTGGCTCCAGAGGTCTTTAAGGATGGTGGTCCAATTTTAGCGATTAGGTTGACTAATACTTTAGCTAGGATCTGGGAGTTAGACGTTATCCCATCTAACTGGTCACATTCACTTATCGTCCCAATATATAAGAGAGGGTCAAAATCATCCTGTCACAACCATAGAGGGATTAGTTTCACTAATATAGCATCTAAAATATTAGCATCAATGATTATCGGACGCCTAACTAAGACTCGTGAACTGAAACACGAGAGAATCAGGCTGGCTTCAGACCTGGTCGTCGCTGCATCGACCATATATAGTGACCATTTGTCAGGTTCTAGAACATAGGCATGCTTATCGGCGTCCGATAATGGTGGTCTTTCTTGACTTAAAAGCAGCATTTGACTCAGCAGACCGGCAGGTTCAGTGTTCTTGATATTATCAGTGTCTTCACGAAACAGAACTATATTTTAATTCAACAACTGAATCTCGTGTTAGAAGATTAACCCATGAAGCTTCATAATATGAAAGTATAGTCTCTAAAATGACATCCACGAGAAAAGTAAATAAAAACCGGGGAAGTTTTATAACCCTGGTAAACACCAATAAAAGTTGACAATTCTTATAACAGTTCATCAAAACCTCTGACTTGACCAGTACCGTTCATGAAGAGCCTGTTTAAGGTAAATGTACTTTTTTGATACACCATTTAATGACAGAATTAACTACTAAAATCAAAAGAAGCTGATTAATGATTTCTAACCTGTTGACAACCATTAATAACACAGGCAATTGAATAACATTCTATCAACTTCGAATTGTTATAAGTATAATCTTACAAATTCAATTCAAAAAAAGAATATTAAAACAATGAATTGATTTTCTTACTTATAGTGTTGTCCTTGTGAAAGGATACAATACTTTAGATTATATTTTATGAATGGTTGAGAATATTTACAAAACAGAAATAATATCTTCTTTTCATGAGTATGAGATGTAAAATGAAGTAGTTGATATAAATCTTTAAAAAAAAAAGAACAAGAAGAAGGAAATAGTTAAAAGGCTATAATAATGATCAGTAGTATATTTATTTATTTATTTATTTATTCGTAAAGCGATTTAATTGCAAAGTATAATTTTATCCATAATGAATCGTCGAATTACTGAAATTCGTAACAGAAGTCCCTCATTATCATTATTACATTAAACTCAGTTGGCTATATCACGGTTTATAAATTTACATCAATCCATACAAAGCAGTGTATCTGTCTGAAGTATTCATTTACATTTTAGCCTCCAAGTAAAATATGCAACTCCTTGTGTGTAAGACAATTATTCTACGAACACTATAGAACGGTACTTCTCCTGAAGCCAATCTTTTCTGTCCAACTTGAATACAACAATGGGTCATAGTGATTCAGAGCACCACCAAGTTGTATCTATTCATTTCAGCATGAAGACCCTTCAACTCTTACGGTAGAGTTTAAATAGTTTTAATAATTTTTTATGATTAGTGATTTTTTAGCAGGTTTTTTCTAAGGGATGGAGCTTTTAACCTACTTCCTTTAGGCGGGCTTGTGACTGACAGTAACCCCAGAAGAGCTCTATACCAATGCCGAAGATATATGACGGTTTGATGTGATTGGAATAGTGTTTTTGGATGAGACTGTATCATTATTTGATATTTTTGTCTGTAATGCAAGCAAAATTATTACACAAAGAAAAGCACCACATCAATTGCAATGAGAGGCAAGTGAAGGAACAGAGAGTGAAAATCTAATAACTGAGACAGAAATAAATACCAAAATATATGTGTAACTCATCTTCTATGAACACGTTTTATATTGAATCGGCTATAAGTTCTTTCGTCTGTGTATTAAGCAATAGCAGACAACGTCACGGTTCAGGTCGAAATACACAGAAGCAAACAAACAAGTGAAAAAGAGGATTACAGGAGAAAAACAGAAGACCAAAGAACCATTCTTATAGCTGGGAATAAGAGCCCAAAGCAGAGGTGGTTGATCAATCCTGGTTGGCGACCTATGATCTACGAAGGGCAACGGGTTTTAGTAAGTAAATATATCGAAAACATAAAAAAGTGTTTATTTTATATAACTCCCTACCAGTAACGCCCTTATTGATCAGTATAAAGTATATTACAAACGATACGACAATATCCAATGACTTTTCATCCATAATACTGTGAAATATAGATACAAAAAAAGGAAAATATCGATTAAATTACAGACAAAAAAGTTATTGCACAATCGGTCGTTTTAAATTCAATACAAAAACTTACTAGAATAGACTTTGGAAAACAGAGTAAAGTAATTCATTCGTTGGGTTAACTTTTGAAGTCATAAACAATTGAACTAAATAGATAGTTTATTCCAATATTTGGTTTTATATCAGAACACTATCTTGATAAGAAGCTAACATTTTATAACTATCTATTAACTTTGTTGAGTAGGTTTACTCTTTCCCGATGTTTTATGAATTCTATCGATCAAGTTGCAACTTCAATGCTAGCCTGAGTGACTCGACATTTCATCCACTATTTTTCGATGTTACGTGATCGGAGGTACTCAGCAAGAAATTCAGCCTGTGTTTCGTGATAGTTGGCACTCACCAGTCACGGTTCGAATAGCTCATTTGCAACATCTCAGGCTATCAAATTGGTTGACACGGATTCCAATCTAACAGGAAGCACTAATAACTTCAAGATAACAGGTACGTACGTCTTGCAGACGAGTGACAGCTAAGTCAAAACTTAACTTAATAATTCTCTTTCAACTAACCTTAACAAACTAAACTGGTTTATTTTAAAAACAATTCACCCAACAACCTGTTAAACTAAGGATCTAGAACTAACGTAAGATAAATTAATCTGAGAATCCATGTAATAAAGATATATTTAAACAAAATTTGAATAGTGTTGTAGCACTAATCAAATTTTTACAATTATGATGATTCTGTTAAATGAAAACGGAATATAGACTGGAAAATATGCCAGTTACCAACCTTTTCAATGATTCAATAAGGGTTTGATATTTCGAACTATTGATCGCTGCACAAAGATCATAGACAACTAAATTTGATGATGACCCAGTATTTGATAAAACAGAGTTCAAATCACTAAACAATAGTTTCTGAGACTGAAAGCAAACATTAAAACAAAAAAAATGATATGATATTCATTTATTGAATTAGAATGTAAAATAATGTAATAGTGTCTAGTTGGTGTACTTAATATAATCAAAATTAGATAACTATATAAAGAAATGAAGAAAGAAATAATGAGATAAAAGAAAAATGGAGACAAAATCCATAGAAACGTTAATTTAATATAATTCAAAGAAAATAAATGTAAACTCGATTACATTAATATTGGTCATTTTCGAATAAATGAATTTCTGAATTCATATATTACCTCAGACAGAAAGTTAACAGAATGGACTGGAAGGAGATTGACAAGGTTTTCAGAATATATTCCTCGAAAGCTATGTATTCACAATCCATTTAGTCTTTATCACGTACAATATAGAACCTGACTTATATGTACATTGGTTCAGGTTGCCGCATCATGTAAACACACCAAAATAAAATTATCAAAGCAAATTCCAGAATAGTAGAAGCAGTAACACAATCGGAAGTTGTATATGACTAAAACATGTATAAGGACAATTCACGACTCTTACTTACGCCTGTTACTCCCAATAAAGCATAGGCCGCCGACCAGCATTCTCCAACACACTCTGTCCTGGACATTCTTTTCTAGCTCTATCCGATTCTTGTTGATTTTTCTCGTGTCTATTTCCATTTCTCAAAGTAATGTGTTCTTTGATCTTCCTCTTTCCTTTGACCTTCAGGATTCCATGTGAGGGCTTGTCTTGAGGCACATTTGGGCGCTTGCCTCGATGTGTGTCCAAACCACTTCAAGCGCTTCTTCCTAATTTCTTCCTCCATTGAAATCTGGTTTGTTGTCTCCCACAGTTTCTTGTTGCTAATAGTGTCCAGCCAACGGATCTGAAATATTTTGCGTAGACAATTGTTAATAAACACTTGTACCTTCTGAATGATGGCTTTCGTAGTTCTCCAGATTTCCGCCCCATACAATAGAACTGCCTTGCCATTTGTATTGAAAATCCTGACCTTGTTGTTGATTGACAGTTGTGTTGAGTTCCAGATGTTCCTCAGTTGTAAATATCCTGCTCTTGCTTTACCGATCCGCGCCTTCACATATGCATCAGATCCACCCTGTTCATCAATGATGCTGCCCAGATATGTAAAGGATTTTACATCTTCCAAATCTTCTCCGTCAAGTGTGACTGGATTAATGCATGCTGTGTCGTATCGTAGAATCTTGCTTTTCCCTTTGTGTATATTGAGACCTACTGCTGCTGAGGCTGCTGCCACACTGTTCGTCTTCTCCTGCATTTGTTGTTGCGTTTGGGATAGAAGGGACAGATCATCTGTGAAGTCCAGATCGTCCAACTGCATCCTAGATGTCCACTGTATCCCGTGCTTCCCTTCAGGTGTTGATGTCTTCATGATCCAGTCGATCACCAGGAGAAAGAGAAACGGTGAGAGTAAGCAACCTTGCTTGACACCGGTCTTCACTTCGAACGACTTTGTCAACTGTCCTTCATGCATGATTTTGCAGTGTAATCCATCATATGAACTCTGTATGATATTGACTATCTTCCGAGGCACGCCGTGCTGTCGAAGAAGTTTCCATAGTGTTGTTCTGTCCACGCTATCAAATGCTTTTCGTAGTCAATGAAGTTGATGTAGAGTGATGAATTCCATTCAATTGATTGTTCCACAATGATCCGTAGAGTTGCGATTTGGTCTGTACACGATCTATCCTTACGGAATCCTGCCTGTTGGTCACGAAGTTGGGCGTCTACGCAGTCCTTCATCCTGTTTAACAATACTCTGTTGAAGACTTTTCCCGGTATTGAGAGGAGAGTGATGCCCCTGTAGTTATCACACTTGCTGTGATCGCCTTTCTTCGATATTTTGATCAGGAGTCCTTCTTTCCAGTCTGTTGGCACTTGTTCGTCATCCCACATCTTATTGAAGAGAATGTGGAGTATCCTTGCACTTGCCGCTACGCCTGCTTTTAGTGCCTCTGCTGGGATGTTGTCTGGTCCTGCTGCTTTGCCACTCTTGATTTGTTTGATGGCCATGCTGATTTATTCAATTGTTGGTGGGCCAACATCGATTGGGAGGTCCGTGGGTGCTGCTTCGATGTTGGGTGGGTTCAGTGGGGCTGGTCGATTCAAGAGTTCTTTGAAGTGTTCTACCCACCTGTTTCGTTGCTCTTCAATGTTGGTGATTACCTCGCCTTCCTTGCTTTTCACTGGTCGTTCTGGTTTGTGGCGATTTCCAGAGAGTTTATTTGTCGTGTCATACAATTGTCTCATGTTTCCTTCTCTTGCAGCCTTTTCCGCCGTCGCTGCTGAATCTTCCACGTATTTACGTTTGTCGGTTCTGATGCTCCTCTTCACTTGTTTGTTTATTTCTGTGTATTCAGCTTGTGCCTTGGCTTTTTCTGCTCCTGTTCGGCTGGTATTGATTGCTGCTTTCTTGTTCCTCCTTTCTTGAATCTTATCCAGTGTATCAACAGTGATCCATTCCTTGTGATGGTGCTTCTTGTGACCCAGGACCTCATGACATGTTGAAGTGATTGCCTCTTTGATCCCCTTCCAGTTGCTCTCCACAGTAGTTCCTTCTCCATTGAGTAGATCATGAAAGGCCTGGAACTTGTTGCTGAGGCCTATCTTGAATTTGTTGAGTTTGTTAGTATCCTGAAGAAAGGCCGTATTGAACTTTTGTGATGTCCGCCCCATTGTCCAGTGTTTCTTGAGTTTCAATTTCATCTTGGCGACCAGCAAGTGGTGATCTGATGCTATATCAGCTCCTCTCTTGGTTCTCACGTCCTCCATCGTCCTCCTGAATGGTCAGGTCCTTTGTTGGGCACTTCTCGATGATTGACTGCAGCCTATTGTAGAATTGATCTTTAGCGTCTTCATTGTAGTCGTTGGTAGGCGCATAGCATTGGATGATGTTCATTGAAATACCCTCTTTCTTTGTTTTGAATGAGGCTTTGATGATCCTTGGTCTATGAGATTCCCATCCTATAAGTGCCTTTTGTGCTTGTTTGGATAGTATCAATGCAACTCCTTGTGTATGTGGAGCATTTTCTTCTTCATGGCCGGAGTATAACAGGAGCTATCCTGAAGCTAGTCGTTGTTGTCCAACTTGTGTCCAATGTGTTTCACTGATCCCAAGCACCTCTAGGTTGTATCTCCTCATTTCTGCAGCAATTTGGAAGGCTCTCCCGGTGTCCCACATTGAACGAACATTCCATGTACCTAAATAAATGGTTTCTCTGGTTGTCAGAAGGGGAATCGGCCTCGTAACTTCCGAAGGAATTCGGCTTTCATCATGAGGCGTCATATTTCTTCTAAATGAAGACCTTCTGACTCCCGGGGTAGAGTGTAAAAGGTTTGAATAATTTTTTCTGGTTAGCGTATTTCTAGCGAGTTAGTTTCCTACGGGATGGGGATGTGGTGGTCGGTATTCGATATAATCCTTAAACTTCGTACACAGTTCGTCTTGATAACCGTTCTATATAACGTACCAACGGTGTATTAATCAGAAGGCAAATACGAAGTCTTAATTACGTTTATTGCGAGACCACACACATATATCCAAATGTACAGATGCGTTAAACAAGCATAGAAGAGTTGTGCCGAAAGGAAAACAAGCGAGCGAGAGCCATAGCAAGAGCGAGACGAGAGTGTGTGAGTGAGTGAGTATGAATAACATGGACATATATATACCATGTGAAATGAATGAGTAATCGAATCAAATAAGTGGTTAGTAGTAAGACTAGCAGAGTGCGTAGGCCGTAAGCAATATTCAAGCATACGTATTTCATACAAGCACAAAATAATAAGGGTACAATAAGTTGTTATAGTGCGGACGACTTTGTCCGTTAAATAAGTTAGCAAAAAGACTTAACTGAGTTAAATGAGAATAAACTCAATTGCACGTGAGTCGCTATAGGGACGCTAACCCCATGCCCAACCCTCCTCCTTTATCCGGGCTCGGGACCGGAGAAAAGAGTGAATGTACGTGTGCCATTTGTAAAAGATTTTGAACCATGTTATCTATCGTTTCCGATCATCAGTTACAATAATCACATGGACCGAAATCAGATAATCTGCTTGTCTTCTTCAATTAGGCACAATGTAAGCTACCAAATTACTCGGAATTCATTCAACTACAACAAAAAAACTCGGTACAATAGGGCAGTACAATTGTGCTATACAAAAAGAGATGACAATATTATGAATAAAGAAGTGGGAAGATCATACAATCAATGGGTAAATAAATAGGAAAATTACAAATTAAAAGATAAAATTCAGGTTAAAAACAGTGTTGGTCGATTTCGTTCAGTTTAGAAGTATAACTAACTTGGTGACAAAGAATCGAGCTGAAAAAAGCAGCTGTAAAATCACTAGGTTGTATCTGAAGACATCTCAAGCCTTTGCTGTTGGACAACCTCTATGATCCCAAACAAGAAGTCATGGTGGCCTGACAGATGTTAGGAAAATATAGAACTATTTTATTTTACAACTCTATGTTGCAAAGTGAAAGCCAAGAAAGCTTCAAAGGTGACTTATTCTACACTTGAATGGATCCGCAACAATGTAACTGGCTCTCACAAAGTTACTTACACACAAACTTTTTTAATATTTCTAAAGGCGCATCATTAAGGAAAAAGCAACCATCAACTGCTAACGAATAACAGAGTTACTATCTAAAGACAGGACTCGGTTGACCATATCATTTTAAACCGTTACACTGAATAGACTCAACAACTAAGAACAAAATTTTAAGAAGAGAGATGAACAGTTGTTATGTAGTTTTTTCGATAAACAAAAACCTACCACTTTAGAAAAGGTAATCAATTTTGAAATTGCATCTAAGAACCATCTATTAATAGGATCTAACTGTGATATTGAATCATGAGGAAGTTTGGAAACCGAAATCAAGGTATCTCGAGAATCTGCTCTTGTTCCTAGTATTAAGAAGAAAAAAAAATAGACAATTATAGCATGCTTGTTTTTGTCATAATAAGTAGTGTGAATCAAATAAAGTCATCCAATTACATTCGAAAGTCTAAAGTAGTAAAGAACAAAGTGCACTACCCAACTACTAGATTTTATTAAACAAACTAATACTATCAACTTTATACAATATACAGTTGTTGTGATTACTGATTGGCGAAAATATCTTATATCCTGTGTATCAATAATCAATACCAATCATAATTGCGAAATACATTATGCTAGAATTCCAAGAACATTATATAAACCAGATAAGATTTGAATAAAAGTATAAAATAGTAAGCTACTTTCGAATCACTAAGGAAAACATCGAATAAAACATTGGAAAAGAGTAAACTTACTCAACACTGTTAATAGGTTGTTATAAAACGTTAACTTTTTATCAGGGTAGTGTTCCGATATGAAATCAAACATTGGAGTAATCCAACTAGTCTAAATAATACAGAAAAAAAAAACAGTATAATGTAACAGCAATAAAATATAAGTAAGCGAAGATAATAAACAAATAATTGTTTATGCTAAGAATAAGAAAACTGTGCTGCTGTAGTCCGAAAGATGTTTGATATCTATAACAGCTGAATCCACACCTAATATCCCTAGTTCATCTCACTCGAGCTCAGTCCAATAGATGAACAATACTCCAGCTCTGTACTGGCACTGCGGTATATGGCATTTCGTACGAACCTGTCCATTTAAACATCATCGTTGCAAGAGATGTAAATCCATTGGTTACAGAGATGGATTCTGGTAAACGAGGATAACAAATCAGTCCACAAGTATTAAACAGTCTGTTTCCAAACCCTGCACAAATTCGTTGAACCTATTAGAATCCTATCAGAGCACAACACTAGATGAGAAGAAATTCATTTAGGTTGCAAATAGATACAACATCAGAATCGCCGTTCACTGGGGTATGTTACGTAGCGCCAGCTGATCTAAATTTACCTGTTTTAGGTTGGTTCGACAAGCTGCAGCTAGCTGATGTCCCGTTAAGTACCGTAGGACATCCGATAAGACAAGCCCCTGAAGTATGGCACAGTGTTCAATCATCTTCCAGTCTGCGTTGAGTCGGTGCTCTGCTATGAAACCAACCCTTCGGTTGAAGCCAGAGGCTAAAACTTTTTTCAGTCCAAAAAGACCACTGTCATATGCAGCATTACCATGAAAAACTCAATTGCCTTCATCTACAAGGAATTATCACACTTGTTTTTCATTCTGTTTTGGCAGCATTTATTGAGGTTATCAAGAAGGCTAATGGCACAACACGGATATGCGCAGATGTCTCTACAGGTCTCAACGCAGTTCTAGAATGGTATCATTACCCGCTGCTAGTTCGCGCAGATTCGTTCACTATGATAAACGGTGGGAAGTTCTTCGCAAAACTGGATCTTGCTGATGCGTGGAAACAGCTGAAGAATTAAGGGAACAACTGACCATTAAAACTCAATGTGGTTTGTTTCAGTATAATCGTCTACCATTTGGAGCTCAGACCACCCCATCTATTTTCCAACAACTTAGGGATACCATCCTATCGGGTATTCTGAGGGTCACAACCTATCTTAATTGTTGCCACTTAGTTAGAACAGCTACAGGAACGTAGGACGGTTGTTCTAAAACGCGTCAGCGATAATGATTTCCGGTTACACTCAGAAAAGTGTCGTTTTTTAAATCGGTAAAGTATTTGGGATTCTTCTTTGATGCTGACTAGATCCCGAAAATATCCGAACTATACAATCGATGCCTACTCCCACCGTCTCTTCCCTACGATCCTTTGCGGGATTAATTAGCTATTACTCAGCCTTTGTTCCGTCGATGCATGTCATTCGAGAACCGAAATATCTGCTGAATAAGTAAAGAACTTGAAATCGCACAAAATAAGGTGAGGTAGCTTTTCGTAAAATTAAAACTACTATTATTTAGGAATTATTACTACCGCACTACGATCCATCCATGTCAATCATCGTGGCTGTGGATGCTTCAATTTTTGGACCTGATGCTGTCATCTTACATCGATTTCCAGGTACCACAGAAAAAGCTATCACGCATGTATCCCGCATGTTAACTTCAGAGGAAAAGAAGAAAAACCAGATGAAGAAAGAGGCAGTTGTACTTAATTTAACTGTTCTTATACGACTGAAGACTTACTTTTCTAATACATCACAACCCTCTGCTGGCACTCCAGCCCATTCCGCAAATCGTCTCCAGAGTTGGGCCTTGGTACTATTGGGTTGACTTCAACATTTAATACCGATGCACCGAATACTTTGGTTAGGCAGATGCTTTGCCGCGGTTTATCAGTGAACACGCTGTGGCAGAGGAAGACATGGTTATCGCCTCGCTTTCGACAGAAGACAACGCAGAATACTACCTGAGGACTGCCGTTCGTTCTTTGCAAGTTTCAGCATCAGAGATACGAGTTGCTTCCAGAAATGACCTAATCATTAAGAAAACGATGAACTACGTCACTAACGGTTGGCCATCTACCGGCTTTGATAGTCATATGAAGCAACTTTACCATCTTCGGGACTCGTAATGCGACATGAATGAATGCGTGATGTTTGCAGAGTGGTGGTGCCCAAATCTCTACGATCAAGGGTGCTGAAGCAGTTTCATACTAACCATCCTGGTATAGAATGAAATTAGTCTATAGCTATAAGTTTAGCATAATGGTCACTGATGGACCAATATATCACAGAATCGGTAGGTAAATGCACTTATTGATATGATGTATCTAAGAGCATTATGAGAAATATGTTCTCTGAATAGGTACCAAAAATATATGATTTTGTAAAGTACTAAAAGAAGTAGTTATGAAAATATAAGATAAATACTCATAATTATTATTCTAGAAAATTAAATTCCACAAAGCAACTTTGATATTAATTAGCGAAGTAAGAGTACTCATTAAGCACAAAGCAAATTAACGCAATATCATCACTCTGTCAAATTTACTGGTAAATTTTGCCGACACATGAGAAGTTTGTAAAAAAAAACGAGTAAGCATTAACTAACCTTTGCTACAGACAATTGAACAAGCTCATTTATGTATTCATTTTCAGGCGATTTGCTAATAATATACTGTGAGACAAAAGAAATAATTATTATTAATAAAAGGTTATTGATATAGACATAATTTAATTTTTTTAAAAGTATTCTATCTGAAGTTTGTGCTGATGATGTCGTTCAGAAGAACGATGAAAGCTCCACGACCAAACCATCCAGCTCAGAGAACAAAACTCCATAAAAGTATTAGGTACTAATCAGATGAAAACTATAAAGGATGTCAGTTACTCTACGAATAGCTCAGTGGTAGCGTATTAGTTCTACTGTACAGAGCTGAAACTTATGAAATTACTACAATCATCGTCAAACATGTACAGATATTTATAAACAACTGTTTAAACAAGATACTCCACATCCGTTAACCAGGTAACATTAGCAATATCCTACTCTAGCAGAAGATAAACCAGTTTCCATCTGAAGGGGAAATCGGGAAAAGTCAATGAAGGTGTATAGGCCGTACATTGCAAAAGTCATCAAACCACATCACATCCCAAGCCTTATTTTGGAATCCCTAAGACAATAGAAGAGGCAAACTGAAGAATACATTCCACTGGTAACTTGATGCAGACATTAAAAGAATGAACAGCACTCGGTAACAACTGGGAATGAGAGTTCAGGGCAGAGGTGATTGATGAATCCTGGCTGGAGACCTATGCTCTACGAGAGACAAGTTTCAGTAAATAACTAAGCGTTTTAGACTGTGAAGATGAGTTATGTGGGGTTCAATCCTAAAGAAAGCGACAAATTACAGCTATCCTATATTATTGAGAGACAACTAGAGAATAATTTTTATTTAGAGATATCTTTTCACTGAACACTCCCATTGTGACATTAAAAAAACACGAGTTAAAAAATATCCGTTTTCAATTAGTTCTTCATTAAATCTCCACACTAGTATGTTTTACAAGTGAGTAGGAAGTCAATAATAATTAGGTGTTGATGCGTTAGTTTAAAAATATAATAATCAGTTACTTACACATTTGGAAAAGTAAAACTAAGGTGGATTTTTATAATGAATTAATTATCACAAATTTATGTTTTGTGTTATCCGTGAGACTAATCATAAGTCATTAGTAAAGCGGGTGTAATGAAAGTGAGGTAAGAAGGTCATTAAACTGGTTACGTAAAGTAGGAATTAGAAATAAAAATATTAACAAAACCGAAGCCTGGAAAATTTTAAAAGAAAATCTTTGAAAAACCTAATAGTATCTAATTAAAACCTCAGGGTTAATTCAGAGGCTGTATATAGAGGTTAGGTTTATTTGATACATATTTCTATGGCTTCTGTTGTATATATAAGAGTCTGATTTTGGAACCATAGAGTATGTTCGGTAAGATTTTATAGGTAACTACAAACGCTAGATTTTTTGTCGACGTGATTTATTTTTTTATTATTTATTCGAAGACATAGATATTGGTACAAGGGGGCACTAAATACATATACGCCACACAATACCAATGAAGTTGTGAAGAGATAGAGAACGTAAAGTGTGTATAAGAAAAGAACAACAACGAACAGAAATTAATGTATGGGAGTCAAGTAACATTGGTGGGAGAAACAGTCCAATTAACAAAAATACAATCAAGAAGAATTTTTTCAGTTAACGAAGTTACGTTCATTTCTATGAAGTAAGAAGAAGTTACAGCAGGATCGCCACTGGTTTCTATTTTGAGCCACGTCCGATAACGTCTCTAGCCGTCGTGTGATGACTAATATCAACTACCTTTTGATAAACCATAACAAGTGAATGTTCATAAATACGAGGATTCATTTGCCTAGTTTTGCGACCAATATAACTAACTATGCGAGAGCAGCTGAAAAGGTAAATACACATAGAGGTTGAGGAACTAGACAATTTATCCTTATTTCGTGAACTCCCTACTGTTTGGCTGGAGAAAGTAAGACACAATCTTGCCGCACTGAATGTACATCATAAGGCTTCTTTTCAACGTGGATTTCATCAAACACTCAGTTTGAGATTTCTATAATTTTTAGCCTGTAAGCTTCCGTTTGAATGATAGACTGTTGTTATATGCTTACCCGTTTCCAAATAATTGATCACAAACCTCTTTTACAGACTTCGTGCCGTAAATATTATAGATAGGCGCTTATGATCTCAGATGTAAGGTACTCTGTTATCCTGAAATTTAGGTTTTTGAATCAAAGATAGAAAGGTAACATCGGATATCTTTCCTCGTGTTTCGATTAAAACTTGTTAACAGAAGAGTTCTTTGTGGGTCAATAAGAAATAACATATCAGGTCGCTAAGTCGAGGCATCATTACTGTGGATTCAAACATGAGTGTACGAGGTTATATCACAAGATATATGTACAAAGGAAATTTTGAATTATTTAAAATAACATATGGTGAAAATAGAAATTACCTGTAAAGTGGGAGCGTCAAAACCACTTCTGTATAATTGACGTGCAACTGCCAATGTATTTGTTTTTCCAAATCCTGAGATAATTTCAGCTACTACATCAAACAATAATAAAGGTTTTTAAATTATCAGAAATAGAAAAGTATTGGGAAAACTTTTCAACTTCTAGATTTCATCATTGTCACAGATGCATTCTACAAATATGAAATGACGTAACTTTATAGTTTAGGTGGATACTTTTCGTCGTGTTGTATCCTGTGAGGATGAAAGTTAGATGTTGTAAGAAATTGAACTGATATCCATCTGAGTTATATCCTACAAAATTAATGACTTCATTTTGTATTGTTTTTTGAAACTTCCCATTGGTGTTTAGGATTGCAATTGATCAATCTCTTATTGGCATATGTGTATCCTGTGCAGATTGCCACAGTATTCCCTTAAGTCAAAAGCATTATAAGCAAAAATGGATAGTGGCTAGCAGCGAAATCCAGGACGCGACTTCCGGAGTGAACATCATCTCAGTGATACAGGTACATCTAGCTGACAGGTTCAAAATAAGATGAAACGTGTGTCCTGGATTCCACTCCTATCCACCATTTATCTTTCCTTATAAAGTTACTAACTGTTTCTTAATGTATCTGACTGCGATTAATAGTATGTGAAAGAGTAATCACAAATTCTAACAACTTAGTGATAAATTCGAATCGACTGTGAAACAGTCAATGTAAACGACTATCCCTTGAAACTTTCATGTCCTCAACCAAAGCAATGAAATTTGAATGGCCAAACTACAGTTCCGTATATCGTAAAATTACTGGTAAATAGTAATCCAAGGTCTTGCAATAAAAGTGACATTTCTTAGAGTCGTGACTGGAAGGTGAAAAAGCATGAGTTATTTCATTCCATGGTCCCTACAACTTTCAGTAACAATAATGAATATTTGAAATATAAAAATAGAAATCTAAATTTAAAAAATAGTTTCAATCATCTACCAGATATTGAGCTTTAAAAGAAACACTGAAAGAGTTTTACGATGGTGAGACTTACAAGAACATTGATTTTCGCCAGAAAGGTGATTAAGAGAATCAGAAACAATAATATCGTATATTGCATCGCTTCTCTCCGACAGAACCGATAAAGCCCATTCTCGGGACCTACAAAAGAAAACATTTGCAAATGTGTAAGCAAAACAACAACGCCCGTAGTTCTTCTAAAGTAACTGCAGGTCCCAAGTCCGAACAAAAGAGTAGGCCTGGGCATCAGGTCAGCAACGCCATCCCGCAGAAAAAAACTTACTGGAAAAATACTAACCAGAATGAACTATTTCAACCATTTAAAGTCTGCATTGGGAGTTGAAGGATCTTCATTCAGAAGAATTATGACGCATCATGGTGAAAGACGAGATTCTTTAGAAGTCACGAGGCCGACATCCCTTCTAACAACCAGAGCAACAATTTTTATGGGTACACAGAACGTCCGGACAATGTGGGAGATAGAAAGGACTAATCAAAAAGCTACGGAAATAAGGAGAAACAACTTGACGGTGCTTAGGATCAGTGGAACCCACTGAACTCAACCTGAACAGAAGAGGATAGATTCGGGAGAGATGTTACTGTTATCCGGTCACGACCAGGAAAATGCTCCACAAACAAAGGAGTAAATAAAAATGGATTTTATCCAAAGTTACGCACTAACCAATAATAGCAAAGACAACGATGAAGATCATTTTCAAGAGAGGCTGCAATCTATAATTGCGAAGTTGAGGTGGAACAAATGTCACTGACAGAGAAACTGGAAAGAACGATACGTAATCGAGCTAATAAATAAAGGAGATCTGAGCAAATTTGAGAACTCCAGAGGTATCATACTACCATCCGTATCAGGAAACGTTTTTCAACAGTGTTAATGAACCGAATGAAAGATTCAGTGGACTCCAACTTCGAAATCAACAGTCTGGACTAAATCGTCACATTAAGTATCATTGCTGAGCAGTCACTTAAACGAAACTCGTCACTATACATCCACTTCCTTGACAGCGAGATAACGTTTGGCCCTGTGGATAGGAGAACCTTATGGAAGCTTCTTTGACACTATAGAGTGAGTAGGAAAATTGTATTTTTGATGATTTTGACCTAATGTATGCCACTTCTTCAGAGTAAATAAACAATCAGGTTGTTGATCTACCCAACGCTCAATTTATTTGAAACTAATTCGATTCGACGATTTTCAAGTATCTGTACTAAGTTCAATTATTTATTGCTTTAGTTAATCGAATTAATCATTTATAAGAACATAAAAATTTACCATGTAAAATTATTAGGTGAATAATTTCAAACTTATTTATAAATTTGGTTC